>BMAO01022425.1:0-98752 GCA_019973975.1 Trichonephila clavata | reverse complement strand
ACACCACGGAAAACGGTGGCATTGAAGAGCAAATCAGTATCTTTTAATTGACGGTTAATGGATTATTTATAAATCGTACAAATTATCAAGAAAGTGTTATATCTTGTATATAATTTTATATATGATGGGTCAATGGGTCAATGGCAATTATTAAACATACTCTTAACTTAATAAAATACAATGCGCAGTACTGATAAGTGTTTTTATTGTATTTATTTCTTTTCATGTCAAAATGTATTTTGTTTGTTCATTCAGTAAATTAATAATTTTTTAAAATAATATTTTGTTTTTGACTTTCCAATATGTTCGCGCCCCTTGTAGAGTTATCAGGCCCCCCAGGAGACACGCCTACTGTTTGAGAAACACTGCCTTAAGATTTGATTTCTATATAACACGGTACACATATTGCTTTGATTCATATTCTTTTAAAGTTTCGTAAAACATGTTTTATGAATACTACACGAAACACAGTTTCGATGCAACACAGTATATATTGCCCTGATTATATTATATGCATTTATACTAGTTTAATAAATAAATAAAATCATAATATAAAAAGTCTCGTATAACACGATTTTGATATGGCACGGTACAAATCAACCGTGTTATACGGAACGAATCAATCGTATTATACGAGGGACACCGGCACATGTATTTTAGCTTATGAATTTTAACTTCGTATTATATTAATTAAGTAAGCATGTATAATTTTGCTTATTATGATCATTTATACAGACTTTTATACTGTGAAGTCATACAAATATTTAATTTTTATTTTTTTGCAGTAATTAGTTTCTAAAAGATTGTTAATGACTTTAAAAAAAGTATAGATGGAATATTATTCAGCTACAAGTTTCAACCTTCATTTTCATTTCAGTTTAGTTTGTTTATTGCAAGACTTCATTAAAAGTAGATTCCAAATGAGTTTTTGTTCCTGAAGAAGTGTTTAATATGAATCAAAGTGTTTATCCTCACAAATTTTCTTCCTTTTCTAAGAAATAATATATCAAATATGAAAAATATATACTTTTATTACCACATTCCGTTGGTAGCAAGGAAAGAAAAAGTATATAATTTGCTAGCTTTATCTGAAAACCAATTCGAGATTTTCACATATATAATATATAAACGCATATAAGTTATTCCTTAGATCATTTATATCTGTAAACATATAGAATGCTTTTTGTTATGGAATTTTATTTCCAAACTCATTGCACATGTGTAGATTTGAAAAACAGTGTCCATATTAACTCCTTAAGAGGTCTTTTTTTTAGCCCAAAATGTTCTAAGAAAAGCACATTTTTTTATTGCTTTTAACAAAAAATAGTACTTTACAAAATGCGAAAGTGGAAGAAATTTATCTCAGTTTTAAAGTTCTTACACTATTTTTTGTTTTATAATTGTTTGACATGGGAGACCCTAAATGTGCTTGCTCTGAATGTAATACAGAATGTTTGATATATCTTAAAAGAATTTCTCTCAGACTTACAAAGGAATTTCATGTTCGTTCCTCTTTTTCAAACGGTTGAGGATTTTGTATATATATATAGATATAGATATAGATATAGATAGATATTATCGGCCTTTTTGACTATCTTACCATTTTAATTTCTTCTCAAGCAAGAAATTGCTCTTTGCCGTGCCAGTCCGTGTTCTTTATCGAATATTTTTAAGAATCTCATTTCTTGCCTTTATTAAAGCATTCCCGCCTTCACCAGAAAGAAATTGTAGGATTAAAATTATTTCGGTATCTTAGGAAAACTGCATCTCTTAAAAACATTAACACTAATAATTTCACTATAAGATTTAAACATAAGTGCAATTCAAAGGTAGAAAGAAGAAAATATCTGGGCCCGTTCAGCATACAGAAAAACCGTTTGTTTCCAGCTGTTGACCAGCTGTTTTGACCGTACGCTGTACGGTCAAACCAGTTAAGGGGTTAAAAATTAAAACATAAATCCCTCTAGCTTTACTGTTAGGTGTATAAATGAAGAAAAAAACTGCCCACGTTTTTCTGAAAATGCAACTCATTATTGAATACATAAATTTAAGTTAAATATCCTGCTTTTATAGAAGAGTAAATCCTTTCTTAGTTTTTCAAGTTAAACTCTATGTTTTGATATTTTGCAAATTCAATTCACTCAAAATACTTATAAATAAAATATTTCCAACGAAAATAACTTGAACTTTCAAGATAAAACGTTTTTCAATATTAAAATTGTCTTATATAAGCGTAGTACTTAATGGAATTCATTCTTTTTTTGCTTCTGTTTTCTTAATGCATCAAATTATAAATATAATAAACAAGTCAAAATAATTAATGGAAATTATAATACAGAAACTTTAAATAAATTATCAATATTAAAATATATATGTACTTAATAAAATATATAAGTTGACGTAATCAAACAAAACTCTCTTTCTGTTTAACAAAAGTGAAGAGGTATATAAAGGTTACCAGCGTTGAAATTCTTCAAGATCAAATTAATATTTGCATTCTATTTTCCTAACTAAAAGTTTCTAATAGTATTTGGATTTTTAACTACTGATACAAATCTTTAAAATAATAATATTGGGAAGTGTAAGATGGGATATAAAATACAAAACACGTTTATTGTTTAAATATTGAAATTTAAAAGTCATGTAAAATAAACACACATAAATTATAGCAAGGAAAATATATTTAATTAATATCAAAACAACAAAATGATAAAAAATGCATTAATATTTTTTAAAATATCAACTTAGTTCTTCATGTCCCAAATGCCGATTATTTTTTTTCAATTTCAAACTTGAAATGTTTTATTCTTTCCATTGTTTGAGTCTTAATATGAAAATTACATGAACAATCGAATAAAAAAATATTAAAGAAAATTAAATTTTAATGAAGCTAAAAACAAATTATTAGTTTTTCATACTTATTTGTTAATTTTTCGGCGATGTGGAAACGGGTACAGTAGAAAAAAAGGAAGGAAAAACCAAATGTGTATAGCTTGAAGTTTTCTGTCAAAGATATTTCAAACAGTTAACTCTTGAAGCTCATCAAATAGCACTTAAATATAAATTTCATGCCAGAATGTTACCATCCTGTCACAAGAAGCACCTTTTAAATTCAGTTCCACGCGATCTCTATCCAAACATCCCCCTTTCCAATTCAGTACTTTCAATCCATTTCCAGATGTCAAAAAACGCATTCTATTTCTACAGCAAGACCACGTAACGTGCGTTGTCCGTGACGTAAATGAAGAAACTGCTTCAAGTAGCATCTCGCAACCTGCCATTTCTACTTTAGGTGCCAGCAGGTAATGTGGTTTCATCCACCTCGAAGGGTAAGTTAGCTGTCACGGTGGACTGTGAGATGCTCTCTTTTTTCCACAATCGAGGCGAAACTACTTACCCAGGCAAATATCAAAATCTTGCCACATATGTGAGGTAAACTAAGTTGTTTTGCGCCGGCAAAAATTCCCTCGAGGTTTCCGTTCATCAATATGCATGGGGTGTGTATGAGTATCCATGGGGAGATACGAAATGCTATTTGGAGGAAAATGGAAGCTCTTTCTTTGAGATTTCAGATTCCAAAATACGTTTGGGTTTCGATAAATATATAAATATGAGTTTTATGGGATCGCCCCATGTGTAAGTGAAAGCTCAAAGGTTGAATTCGGTATGTAAATTTTAAGAGTTGCAGCTATACAGGGATGCAAAATATGTGTCAGATTTTTTGAGAAACAAATACGTAAAAAGAATATATATATATATATATATATATATTTAAATATATATAAAATAAATCACACTATTATAATTAAGCAAATTTTCGAAATCATATGAATCCTAGAGTACGACATCCCATTTCAAAATATCAATGGCGATAAAAATAATGAAGATCCAACATTTTCAAACGAAATTAAAATTGTATAAGATAAAATTTATAAAATATCCAAGTGCAACCTCGGACTTAGGACCGATAAGTGGGGTTAAACTAGTTTGATGGCGCCAACCTTCCCCTTATTGCAACTTGGTAAACTAATCTGAAAATATCCAAATTCTCAAAAATTTAAAATTTAAAAATTTAAAATTTAAAAGAAAAATCCTTTAAAAAATAAAATTTAAAAAAAATATATTATTTTAATACCTAAAAAATTAAACTATTCGCCATTGCATTCTGAAAGATATAACATAAAAATGTTAAAATGCTAAGACAACTAAGTGCATAATAAAACAACCATAAAACATCAAAGATTATGCACCGATCTTTGAAATGGTTGTATAGAATGAAAAAACCTCAAAAGTTTGAAAATTCAAATCAAGAATGTAGTATATTCAAAAATTGAATACCTAACAACACCAAAACAGATTACATAAATTATCAAAAAACTCGTCCCCAAATCATCCTATTAATAAATGAAATCGATGAACGGTATTTCAATTTCCAATTTTTCATTTCTCCTTCATCAATCATAACTCCTACATTATTCATTACTCCCACTAATGCTACGTTATAACCCAAAAGATCAATATTCTTACATTCGAGTTTAAATATGTAATATTAGATGCAAGCCATATTGCATTCAAAAAATTTTTTGATTGGTCATAAAAAATGTTTGGTTGGTCACTAAGAATTTTAAAGCATAGTCATGTAAAAGTTGGTCGGTTTGTGTATCAAAATGTAACCTTGTGTGTGGAATGCACACATTCTTCACTGCTGGACTACTAAAAAGCTGACTTTGTGGACCTAATGTTGTGTGGTGGATCTGTGCATTTTGCAAAACCTATCGTGGAATCTGTCGCAAATTGCCAATTTTCATGAGTTTAAAACGATTTTTAAGAAATGTTTTTGATCTATGTATGATTTCAAGAAGTTGATGGGATAATCACTCTGCATGCAATTAAATAAAGATTTCTGAATGTTCTTGAACTTATCAATATTATATGTAGTTAAATTATTATTACTCATCAGGAAGTTTAAAATTATGTTTCTAATTATTGATGTGTTTATCCAACTATTGAAGTTTGGGATCTTTATAACATTTAAGTTAAATGCATCCCTTTTATCATAAATATTGCTATATAGTTTGTTGTCAATGATATGTAAATCTAAATCTAAGAATTCAATTTTGTATATATATAAAATTCTAGAAAATATTTTCTGCGTGTATTATTTAAAATAAGAATAGGATTTTTTGAACACAATAGAATCAAATCATTTGAGTGTTATGTAATGAAATTTTTTTAAATTGTTGTAGTACAATATTCAAAAAATCAAATTAATTTATAAGTTTAGTATACTTACACAAAACTTACAATCCAACATTCGTTATCGATTTTTCCCTCTTATTTTTACTTGAACTTACATGAGCATTGATTGTTACTTAATGAGTAGAAAAATACATATGTGCGCAGTATATTGATTGTTCCATAAACTACACAAAGAGACGGTATGTGGACATTTATAGTTTCTTAAAGAATACAAACATTCGTATGTGATATTATACATAATGGTAAATTTTTATTGGCTGAGTAAATGTACACGATTCAATTATTGAACTCAAATAACTGCTCAGGAAATATACATTACATTTGCTTATTATTTATATTAACTGTTTTATTGGGGTTAACATGTGTAAAAATGCGTCACATGAACTTTCATTTACAATGTTGTTATTGAGCAAAATATATTCAAACATTGCCTTTTTAAAAAATATATAAATACAACAACTATTTTTAGCAACAATTGCGTTTAAGGTATTCTGTTTCTATATTACGGAAAAATATATACACAGAGTATTTATATATAATTTTGGAAAGGTATATATATATATATATATATATATATATATATATATATATTATGCATTGCAATGACTATTCATTAGTTGTCTAAAGACTTTTCACACATTCTTGTTTGGTATAAGTATAGTTAATAACAAATGCAATTAAATATTTTGTATTTAAAGGTAAAAAGCATTTTTAAAAATACAAAATCGTATTTAAATAATTTAATAACGGTTACATTAAATCTCAATTTCGGCATGACCTTTTTTTTCTTGCTTTGAATTTTATCACACAATTTGTATAGAAAAGTTGAAAGACCAAACAGCTTAATTTAGTCATATCATTGAAATGAGAAAAATAACTTATTTTTAAACAGTTTGCCAAAAAACAAATCTATCGGCTTTAGTATAATTCAAATTCTATGTGCATTTTCTGCTAGGAGGAAATTATTTCATGCATTAGCAAACATAAAGAAATATTTGAAGGAGCATTGTAATTAAGCTTGAATAAATAAGCAATTAATATTTTTCCACTACTTTTTTTAAACACATTCCTCTGAGATATTTTTTTAAAAAATAAGCTATCCAACAAATTGCAAATGCATATAAAATTAATTATTCAACGACACTTTTCCAGAACAATCCATGTCGAACAAAGTATTCGAAGTGTATTTCTTTATATCGTTCAGAGCATTTCTGACGTCCAAAATTGCATTTTTCACTTTAATATAAATATATTATTACTAATCACGGTTATTTAAAGAAATAAGCAAAGCGCGAGATAAAATATCGAGAAATTATTTTTCTTATTTTGTGCGTCTAATTAGTGTAATTATGTATAATCCTTTGATTACCACAATTAATCCAAATGATTTAAAGCGCCTTTTTTACTGTGTTTCCATAGAAATTTTATTAGGGTAAAAATTCCTGATTAAATTATTTACACCTAATTACATTGAAGCGTGCTTAAAATTTATTTTCACATTATATATTAATTAAGTTATATATTTAAAATAAAACACACACATATCAACTTAAACATGCAAGACTAAATAAAGACGGTTTTTTTTTATAATGCTTATCTTTATTTATGAAATTATAAAATGTAACTTTGGTGAAGGTAGTATACGAAAATTGGCATTTTTAATAAAGTGACAGTAAAATCATTAAAGCATAATAATAATAATATAAAGTGAAATGGAAAAAAAACACAGGATTTTTATATAGGCGTTGTAAACCTTTTAGCTGTGGAGTGCAAACCCAATCATCTAATATTATTCAGAGCGCCACTCAGGACATTTTTGAATCAATTCACTATTTCGGTGATGCAGAGTTAGAGAATATGGGGTCAAAAATATACATTTATTGTTTTATTATCAGTAAGTTTTGAATCATTTAAAGATATTTCTTATCATAAAAATAAACAGCATAAAATGTAACTACTCCTTCAACGAAAAAAAATATTAAATTTGTACATATATTATACATTTTTAAACATATTTATTAAAATAAAATATAAATAACATAAAATATAAGTATTTTCCTTCATTATGGTAAAATAAAAATTTTAAATAGTATTAATTATAGACTCTAAAATATTAAGTAGAGCATTGAACCTAGTGCATTCACCGCTCTACGTGCATATCTGAAAGTCAAGTGTATAATTTGAGACTTTCAATTTAACACCATTCTAAGCATCAGTAGTTAAAAAAAATATTTTTGCTGACTCGGAATTATTTTTCTTTGAGGAAAGAATTTTTACTTAGATATGTAGAGCTACAAGCGGAAAGCAGAGTACATGCAATTGTCTGTCTTTAAACAATTAAATCTCTAAGGCAATGACTTTCGATAATTAAAAAAAAAATAGCTAAAAATTTATGTTGTTGTTTATGCCACCTGATCGACAGTAACATCAGATCAAGGTCCACGAAATTCATCGCGGCTAAGGGCCAGAATTTTACGCCTGTCGTTAGATTGTCGTCCCCCAAGAGGGCGACAGTGCGATTTTACTCACGCAACACGATAGATGGCGACATCGTTCGGACCCACAGATTTAACGAGCACGTTCTCCGATTTGTACTCGGCGGGCATTTGGTGGCATCGGGCATCGAACCCAGGCCTTCCGGTCAAGGATCCGATGCTCTACCCACGATCCCAGGCTACCCACGGCCCCGCTATAAATTTATATTTAGTGTTATCGTTCAGATTTTTTCGTTATTACATAAATGTCCATAATTCTAATGATGTTTGTCAAATAAGATTCAATACAAATTTATCATGTTGACAAACTTGTTGAATAATGCAGAATACCACGGAAAATTGTACCGTGTGCCACATGTGGCATGCATGGCAAAGTTACCGACATCTGGATATTATTATTCTCATATCATATTTAAGAGAGAGTTATCTGGCTTGAAACTTTTTAATTCCACTCCGGAAGAACTTTTTGTTTACAAAATATTCAATTAGAGAATTTTCGATCTCCGGTTTATTGCTGCAATTTTTGCCATTGTAAGTTTTGCCTGCAGAGACGTGAACAAAAAATAATCTATTAACTACAAGGCACATAATGTAGAATTTTCCTCGCAAACTCACTCAGTTTATATTGTGCTATGACACCAAATTGTATGTTGTTGAGAAAGTGCACCATATATTTAGTGCAAAATCAAGCATTCTGTCTTAGTTGTATATATATATATACAATTTTAAACAATCTATGCATCTCCGTTTAATTTTAGGCAAAAGAACGATGGAAAGTATTTTTTTTTTGAAGGAAACCCATATTTGATATCGAATGATATAAGGAAAGAAAAGAATTCTGCAATTGCTAAAATAATTTCGAAAATAATATTTGGAATCAATATAAAGAACAATTATCGTAAAAATATAAAAATTGTTCAATACATCGTAACATAAAAACGTTTTCTTTCACTTTCACCAGAGGGCTTGTTAAAATCATCAAAGCTTCATCAAATATTGTTTCGCCGAAGCCTTTGTTAAAGTACACATACTGAAGAGATGAATAATAGAATTTATTTTATTTCGAGATATTTTAGTAATTCCAAATTCGGTTTCTAAAGCAAAAGTATGTTTAATGTTTTAGTTTTCGTTATATTTTTTTCCATGTAGAAGGAGTCTCATTTTCCTAAAGAAGTCCTAGGGCGTAATCAGATTCTTGATATATGAAACGAGTTGATAGATAAGAGAAAATAAAATAGCTTTTTGCTGATTTTTCAAAAAAAAATTAGGAAATAAATTCCATTTTCTTTGTTAGAAAAGGTTTTTATTTTGAATTTAAAGGAGATGTATGGGTTGTAATGTTATTAAAATTATTTTTACTCATGGAGCAGTATACCCATTGTATTAAAAATAATTATAAAGAAAGATAAAGTAAAGTATAAAAGTACGTATTATGATTATTATTATTATTATTCCCAGTAGGCTGCATATTGTCAACTGAGCCTTAGGAGACACAGCAAATCTCCAAATTCGAAAACCACATTTTATGGTGCCACAATCTATAGTGGAGCCCTTCGCTACCAAATTTCATTGCTTGAATTATTTTTTAATTTAAACTCTCTTCAGATGGTAAATATTGCCTTTGTTTTAATTTTGCCAAGAATAACAGAGCCAAATTGATACTCAAGGGATTCTTTACATGCCACATAACATATGTCGGATCCGCAACCTTGGCTACGAAGCTGGCACACTACCTCTCAGCCACCGAGCCATAAAAGTACATACTATTTTCGATACAAAATAGTTCATTACAATTTTTTTCGGAGGAGGATCCTGTAAGAAAAGTTGTTTATTTAGTATTTCTGAAAATGAATTCAATTATTGTGTTTCCTTTATTATTTCTCTTTAGATTTAAATTATTTTCTCAATGCGAATTATTGAAAAAGCTTTTAGCGTAAAAAAGAAAACACACATTTCCGAGGTTAGGGGCACACATTATTTATAAACCAACAATTGTATAATAATTTAGGCTAATTTACTGTTTATTTAATTCAATTTGCTACAGAACGTGCTGACGGCATTAGTACTATTAATGAAGCTCTGCTCTTTCAAGTATATTAGCCATTAACTCAGCAAATCTATTTATCTATTCCAAATGCGTTGTCACTTATCGTCCTTTTTCCAAGATTTTTAACAACTTTTGTCTTACTTTTATAATTATGAATGTTGCAGATATTCAAATATTTAAGAACCCTCATCAATTTACGCTTTTGTATTCAATTAGAAGTTTTATAAATCTTAAGAGCGATCATCAGAATCCAATTAACATTGTAGAATTAAATTACATGCATTGGTTACTGCAAAAAAATATTCATCAAAAGTATAAATGCGATGGGGAAAAAATTACGATTTAAGTGAGTTAAAAGTTTCGGTTTTCGAATGCTAAATTCTACCTTAAAGCGCTTTAATTACAGCATCTCTTCCCTAAACGGAACCCTTTTAATTCAATAAGTTTCTCATTATATGTTTCCAGTTTTTCAAACACAACACAACATTTAATCTTAATTACACTGCTTTTCCTGCGGTCGTTTGTTAGAAATTTGTTTACATTTCTTACTCTCGGTCAAATTAATCACGCTTGGTGAGAAAGTGAAATCCCTGTCCCTCTCAGCGTGTAAGTTATGCAAATCATTTTTGCTACCAGTAGTATTTTTCATCGAAAATTGTGCTCTAGAACTTTCTGTTGTTGCTCATGTTTTCAGAGATTTACACACATATTGCTCTCTTAAGTGTTCCGGGAAAACATTATTATGGTAATGATCCGTTAATCGTTGCTTAAACACTCATTCCTTCTGACGGTGAGTTGATGGATGACCTTGATGTAAAGTATGGTCTTTCTCATTGCATCAACTCGAGCTGAAGTGATGGGGAAGTAGAGCTTTTCCATTCTAGCAGAAAATACCATAATTTAAAACGCACTTAGCTTAACTGGATTGAAATAGTGCAGAAGTTATTTCAACGTTTTCAGACAGATAACTCTTTTCGAGATAATGGGAGAGATTTAATTAAGTACTTTTGCCAGGCAAACGCTTAGTTGAGGATCGTCACTATTACACGCTTCATTTTGCCCATTGCATCCCTGCTTTTACAATTAAGTGTTTATTTAAATAATATTAATGATCCCCATGAAAAAGGAGCATTTAAGAAAGGAAAGTATTAACATAGTAATCGTAGACATTTTATAAAAACGAATTCATAGCAGCATTACTTGGGTGCATTCTTTTCTTTTACAAAATAATTTCCAACAAAATGCTTGCTTAAAACAATTGCTTATTATTTAACAAAAGGGTCTCGTGTTACAAATTCATGATAAATTCTCCATAAAAACCATTCGATTCATTTATGAAAAATAGTTTGTTTCATGACTGGGAATGTTTTATAAACTGCCCTAACTGAGGAAATCCTCTAATTTTTTTGATGATATTTTTAAATTATTGTAATTTATCACACCGCTTACGAAAAGCAAATGTCCTGTAAACAGTGATAAGGCGATTTATGGAACAATATAATTAATTATAAGCTATTATAAAAAGTAAATTCGTTTAAAAGTATTAATGTGACATGTTTCTTAAGTATAGAATCAATACAAGCAATTCCAAACTTATTTTTTCCTTTTTCATGTCTCGCAAATATTTATGAACGATATATTCAATACTTTATGACTGATCATACATTGATTCAGCTATTGAACACTTGAAGTATAATTTCTGCTTGATTAAATTTCTCAAATGATATGAAAATGTTGCTAGATAAGTTGCCTTCTCTTAATTTAATAGAAGTTCAAAATTAAAAATCCGTCACAAATAGTGAAGCTGATATTTTTCACTAGGTTATTGTGCTATTTGCTTATAACACACAGCTTAGTTAAAATAATAAATAATATGTGTATGTTAGAAGCAATGCTTATGTGTTCAATGCTATGCTATTTTCTTATTTTTTCAACAAAAAAAATGTTCCAATTTTATTTTCTTATGTCAATTTCGAGAATTCCAGAAGGTATAGAAAATAGCGCATTTTAATGTGAACCTAATATCCTTTCAGCTACATAATATTTTAGTAATGCTAGAGCTATTTAATATTCTATTTTATATTTGCATATATTAAAATAAAACAAATATGCTAACTAAAACAATATTTCTGAATTTTAAGTAATAGTTACACGTTAAACTATTCCTAAACATATATAGTTTAATTTAATACGATTTTTGAAAGATTCACCGCGCATTCTCGAAACTCAACAATAAAACTCAAAGGTACACTAAAATTATTATGTCTGTTTTTATACAAAGTGCGCATATATATACATTCTTTACAAAACAGATTATTATTTTTATTACTATTTTCAAGGCACTGAATGCACTAATTTGGAAAAGCAATAAAAATAATCCTTAATGAATGTGGCCTTAAAAGCTATGTATTATCATCTGGATCAATACGAAAAATAATTCGTCTCAGAAGAATTCCTAATGTATTTTTAGAAGTGACCAAATATATATAGAATGAAACTTGTGCCCAATGACTCTAGCCATCTAAAAAAAAGAGGCACAAGTTATGAGGTTGTATGTAATCAGAGCAGACGGATAAATTTTCCTACTCTGAACATTGTATGTAATCGTAACTTCCTCCCACACGTATTCCCCTGATACCATTACGAATGTTCAGCACAAAGGCAAATCATTAATTTTCATCAGTGAACGATTCATTCTGAGTGGTGAAAGTGGGAAAAAATATATATTCGTAGCAAAACAATTAACAAACCTTTTCATGAACTGATAGATGGAATATTTGACACAAAAAGCCTTAAACATTTATTTTGTTTACATACATTAAGCGTGAATAATTTGTGTATGTTAGAGCATAAAAGGTTTTGTTTTTATGTTAAATTCTGAAAATTTTCCTGCTGCCCTGGGAAAATAAATTCAAAAATTATATTCTTTTATTTGAGAATCGGATCTAAAGCAAAGAAAAATAATTTATTTTTCAGATTTGTAAGCAAAGTAAAATATGCAAAAATCTTAAATCTTAACTAAAGTTTGGACGTTGAATATTTTTGAAAATATTTCATTCTATTTTAATACATGAGCAGATTTTGTGGAAGCATCCTTCGTACATTTTACAAATGAACTTGTATTCTTTCTGAACATTTTAGGAAAAATTTAATAAAAGGGCAACATTTTCAAATCTTATATGTAAAAATATCTTTTAAAAATTCGAATTTCCTTGGTTAACAACTTTAGTTCGATTTCGATTTTTTAAGGGTACATAGTACGATTTACGCTAAAGTTTTTAATTTAAGGATTTAAAAAAATTTTTGGTACCTCCTATATGTTTACACAAGATTTTCTGACCAAAATTTCATAAAAAGCTAACCATTTAATTTTTTAAGGAAAAAGCTTGATATTTTTCAAGCGGGTTTAAAATGCTACTCCTTCTACAAAAATTTACGTACATGCTTGAAATTTTATTTACAAGTACTTCAAACTGTATATAACAAAATTGGTACGGGTTTTGCAGTAACATGCTTGGTATTCGTATAATTCTTCTTTATATGAATGCTTATTGAAAATTCCTTAAAAAAATGTATAAATTCTGATTTCAATTGATTTTAAAAATACAAGTGATTAAAATAAGTTAAAATACGGTCTTTGATTCAAAAATGCATACTAACTTTTGTTACATGTACTATTAACAATAGGCAGGGACGTCTTAAGGCATGGTCCAAATGGACCCGGGCCCAGAGCCTCGACCACAATGGGGTTCACACATTTCGTACTTGACTCAGATCAAAATTCGAATAATTTCAACTGCAAAACGTTATTTTTGGTTGTACTCACACAAAAACTGCTACTTTCTAACGATATTTCAAATGGCTACATGTGATGATCATCTTCCAGGTATAGGCTTAGGCCTCTATTGCCGTATACCATTATTATTTATTCAGTCAAAAGGCGGTAGTCGGTATAGCCTGTATATGCGAAGTCATGCACATTTATTTCTTTAAGGTTATTGTTTTTATACATGTTTTTGACAACGTATACTATATACTGTCTAATTTTAAGAATCATAGGTGCGGCCAGTGGCATAACGTACACCCCGGCAACCACCAAATTGTGGGGGACCCAGAGTTTTATGGGGACCGAAGGCCTGACCTACGCCGCACACACAAGTATACGTATTTAACCAATTTATAAAATATTAAGAGCAAAACCTGACTTCGCAGGGATGCCCTAATATTCTCCGCTACGCTACTGGATGGGGATTACAATATTCTAAGGGTACAGGGCCTAACGAAGTCTTAAGATGTATCTGGCAATAGTTAAAAAATATCAAAGCATTAGGCAGAATAGGAAAAAAAAAGCCTTAGCATTTTAAATGAAGACACAAACTAGTTATTTTATCTCTCTGAGATAAATAAGTTTAAAGTTTTGATTTGCCATAGGGATGTGAATAAAAACGAACATAAAATCTAACATAATTCTGTGATTTTATGTTTAGATATTTCAAAGTTTGTGACGTTATAGCAAACTATATAAAGAATAATTTAAGCTTAAAAATTAGATTTGATTTTTGACAATTGAATCGCACTGTGTACTCTTAATAATGTAAGAATTTCTTGTCAAAGGTGCGATATTTTTATTTCATACTTTTTTCAAAGTATTACGCATTCTCCTCATTCTTCGAAAAGAAAGTTTAATCTCGAATATAACTCTTTTGATTTCTTAACAATTTATGATCAATATATTCAAATAAAAATATCCACTATGTTTATTGTTTCTATCAAAATGTACTTTCTCTCTCAATTTTAGCAAACACGATTAATTCTAAAATTATGAGCATTTTAAATTCAAAAACAATACAGAGTGCTTTTTTTTTTCTTTTTATCGAGCAAAATAATAATGCCTGTTGTCTAAGTATTTCATGCATGAGAGAGAGAAATTACTTAAATTTTCATGTTTAGTTTTGTAAGTTACAGGTACTTGGGTATTGATCTCAAAACTTTATTGACTGCTTTCATTTTTGCTTTAAATGGACCAGAAGTTAAAAAAGAGTCACTATTCAATTATTCTAAAAAAATGATTTCTTGTCTTCCAGCCATGCTAAGATGTAAACATAGCTCTTTTTTATATAACTGATGTTACGTGTATTAAAATATATATAATTATGAAGTCGGAGATATGTGTATTGTACAAATGCAATTTTAAGAACTCAAAAGTATAAAAAATGTTTTATATTTTCTTGAAACTATTGTCTTATTTTTGCCAGAAGAGCTGGCTCAGTGCGTAGTTGGTTAGGCGCTGGTATTATATGTCTAATTTTGTTGGTTTGACCTAGATCCAAGAGAGTAAATTTTCATCGTGCGAAAATCGACAGCGTCCAAGTTGTATGATTATGCGACATGTTACAGATCCTTAGAGTCCCTTTTTGTCATCGTTGTTCTCGGTATAAATAAATTCCAAGAACAACATTCCATCCCCAAAGTTTAGATGATTCCCTCTGAAGAGGAAACCAAGTGTCAAAAATTACATTGTGGCAATTTTATATCCCTGAATATAGTGCCACATTAAGAAATACCAGCTCCTGTGGCAGTTTTGACATGGTATCTATAAATTCATGGCTCAGATTAAAAAGAAAAAAATGTTAGAAAAAAATTATTTCATTTCGAACACAGAATTTTGTCCGATTAAGGTATCCCACTACCCTAAAATTGTGAGGTTGCCAAAAATTGACATTTTCCCCCCGGTTTTATGCTATAGGCCATCTTATTAACTGGATAAAAATACCAAGTGTATTATTTTCTGTTGACTAGGACAAACACGATATGTGATTTAGTAAACACATATGTCATTGCTTTAAAATGTCTTTTACTGGAAATATGTTTTTTTAAATGCTCAAACAGGGATAGAAATTGGTTAACATTTTTGAAAATAATTAACAAAAAATTTTTTTCCTTTGTTCTGTATAACAGTAGAAGTATTTTAACCTTCAGATTTATCAATCCCTGTTTAATTACAAAATTTATAGTTTCTTATGTGAATATAATCACTGTTTTTTATAATCAATTTCATATAATAACTGAGATAATGTGCTCTAGTTTTTATAAAAAAGTAAAATATTTTTTTATCTTGAAGGTCATTTCAAAAATGAATAGCAAAGCAACACATCAAAATAAAAAAAAATTGAAAATTCGTTCATAAACTTTTCCTACAATCTGGGCCCCGTTCATGTAATTTGTTTGTAAATTTTTACCATTTTTCACCCATTTTAGTAATAATAATTTCTTTTTCTCTTCTTAATTTTAGCATGTTTTTCTTAAATTGTACTAAGCATATTTAAAAACCACAAAAAAATCCCCGTATATCCATTTCTTTAAAAAAAAGTTGTCGCAACTAGTCGGATACATTAAATAAAGCAAATATAACGTCAAAAATGCTTATAAATAATTATAGTTATATAGTATTTTATATATATCTGCTAAAAAAATTTTAAACTATTTCCTGCAACAAAACTACTGTATTTGCAAGATTACAAACTTTTAATAACCAGGTTTGTACTTTTTGCATGAATTAATGCTTTTTCTTCACTTCCAAATATAGTTAAGTGATTTCCTTTGAAGTGCATCCTCTCCATTTAATTTAATTATCTGATCCTTAATTTTTTTTGTTTCTTTTCAAAATCCTACCCATGCTTTGAATGTCTGCATAATAACTTTCACGTTACATTTGATTACCTTGCATTCATATTTTTACTTAAAACATTCAAAAGAAGTAACACAGAGCAATAAGAATAATGACTGCCGTCTAGACATGAGCACAAAGAATCCCGTTAGAGCTGTAGTAATGCAATTCTGTTCGTGTTTAGCCCAGAAAAATGCATGGATTTCCAGTATGAATTTTTTCATGTGAACAATATGAATGTTTTAAAATAAAACTCTTTAAATTCAGAAACTAGATTTTTCTTTGGTAAAAACTTTGGAAATTTTATGGAAATGGTTTGCATTTTTTTCTGAATGTTTTTACGATTAATTTTTTTATTACATTTTTTTCCTTTAAATTAAAAACATATATCAGCTTTGTCATAATACCCTTTCAAATTGAATTTTAAATCTTTTAAATCTTAACAATAAATAGCAAGTGTTTCTAATATTTATGCAAGTAGTTTTGTAATAACACTTAACTCTTACAAATATAAATTCATTATTTTTTCCTACTTAAACTGCCTCAGCCATTTAAGTATATTGTAGTTTTTTTAAAACTCAATTTTGTACAATAGAATCAAGTAGAATTATTTGAGTTCCTGTTTAAATATAGTTAAGCTTTATAACATCATGTAGTGTGAAATTTAGGAAAATAAGGTTCAGTTTGATGTGTGTCAAGTTCAACAACTATACATGAAAATAGTAATGAATTATGAAATTTGGAATTGTATTATGCTTTATTTTAAAGGTATACAATAAGCTATACAATATCTTGACAAGGTATTATAAAATTAAGACATTATTTTAATATTTATTTACTGATTGGTATTCTTCAATTTGCGTTTTCTCAGTTTCAGTTTTTTCGTGAAATCTTGGTCTTTAAAAGTACAAAACTTCAACAGATATACATTAAGCATTTTGAATTTTGGTGTGTATGTTTATTAAAGTTTGTTTAGTAAAATTAAAGATTCAACTTTTGAATAGAAAAAATTTTGTATCATCAATCATGTTTCTTAGACTATTTCCATCGATGTATCCATTTAAATGTTTTTTACAGTACAAATTTGTTTATTGCAAAATCCATCCCTAAAGCAAAATTTGATGTCAAAATAATGGTAATTTCAAAAAAGATAAAATTCAAAAATAATTAAAAAATTTAAAAATTTATTTTAAAAATTTCAGCTTTTTTTATGGTAAAATTTTTTTTTTAATAAAAATCTTTAGTAATATAAGAAAAATATAAGTTAAATCCCTTAAATAAAAAATAATTGTAAATAGATGCCGAATCTCCTTATATTAAAAATAACCTTTATTAGAAAGTTAGTTTTCCAAATAATTTTGTAATGCATATGCTCTTATAATAAATTCATATTAGATATGAAAATTTAATTTCAGTATATGTTTCATATTTTAATTTAAATAACACACAATATGAATGCATAATTTTATATGCTGCATTAAATGATAATATAAACAAGTGTTAATAATTTAAAATAGGGCTGTGAGATTTGCAATTGATGAGAATCAAATTTTTGCATTATATTTTATAATACGCTATCCATCTTTATTGAAGACCTTAAAAATATCTTTATCTTCATATAAAACAGTTTTTCGTGTTGTTGTAATAAATTTATTCATACATAATGAATAGTTACTAAAAAAGTACAATTAAAAATTGAATTTAACTCAAGAGAAGCGACCAAAACAAATTTTGCGAAAAACAGAACAAATGAAGAAAGTGTACAAAAGAGAGGAATTTTTAAAGAGATTAGTTGAAAACAAATCCTTTCTGAACGGATAGAAAAACTTCAGACCAGCGGGAAAATTGAAAACAGTTGTATGACTTATACAGTGGGTGTTTTGGTCTGCCGTTGCACGTTAAAATAATAAATTTCAAATATGCATTTTTTCTAAGATTTATTATTATGATCAATTTCACTAGTTTTATTTAAGTATATAAAGTATAAAATAATTATAAGTAATAAAACTATCCATATATATATATATATATATGGATATATATATATATATATATATATATATATATATATATATATATATATATATGGATAGCTTTTTTTCGGTATACAACACGATGAAATGTTTTTTTTGTGAATAATTTAACATCTCTGTTTATTATCCTCATAAGTAACCTCGTAATAAGTTAGAAAGTTTAATTTCATAATATATATATGTAATGGAAGTTGACCGATTTGGTAGAGGATTTTTCACATCGTGGCCGGTGTTGGTTTTTATAGGTAGATTTGGTCGAGGGATAGCTATGTCTTGAAAGAATACTGCTCCACTGTAGGTTTCATTTTTCGTTTATTGAACATCACCCAAAAGCAAGGGCAGTCACATTAACATAATTTACGGAGTTTCACACACACAAAGCAGAAGTAACACTTAGCAGCGACACGGACACAGTCGACAAAACAGACAAAACACAAAGAGAGAAGAAGCGCGCGTAACCGTGTGTTCAGAGTTTTTATACTCGCGGTGAAGGTCGTACGACTCTTTTATAACAGGAGTCGTGATTGGCTGCAAATTCGCGGGAGCAATTAGATAAAGATTAAGATTATGCGCACGTGCAATTAGATTAAGATTATAACAGTCTTAGACGAAAGAACTAGGAAATAATTTCACGGGGTACAGTTAAGGACAGTTAGAAGAAGTCTTTACATATATGTATATTATGTATATATATATACATGTGCTTGATTGCTTCTATAGGTAAACTATACTTAAAAGCATGAACTATAATAAATTTATTTAAAACTGTGGTAATCTGATTTTAATTGTACTGTAGCAATTAAAAAACGGTAATGTAAAAGTAAGACCTGTACCCTTATGCATGCATAAATCTTAAAATCTAATTTTAAAAATATTCAATTTACCAAATACAACCTCTTGTGGATTTTTATCAGTAAATTGATGACAGTCCAAATATGCATGCTTGAATATTTTTAAGACACTGCAATATTTTTGTAATTAAAGTATATCCTACCCGTCGTGTGGGTGTGTAAGTTTAAGTGTCTATGTTAATTTTATATTTGTTTTGACAAGCAAGTTAATATATGATTGAAATTTTAAAAAAAAAGCTTCAGCTAAAAGAATAAGTCATTTTTATTAGTAACTTAGCTGTGGTCAATTATCAGTCTGCAATGAGTTTTTTGCGGGCCGGCAAGGCATTCGGGAAACCAAATAGATAGGAAATTGTTATATTTATTTTCTTTTTTTAAGCGAATACATATTTGTGGGCAAAGTTTTAACAAGAGTAAATATACTTGCAAGTTTTCTGACACTAACATACATGCTATAAAGAACATTTTAACATGTTATCTCATTCCTGATTTCAAAAGAAAAAAAGAAAAAAGAAAAATTGCGGAAAAGTGTGATAAGGTACATTTTTCTCATTAAACTATTTCTAAAATCAAATATGCTTGCAGCTGTAAATGATATGAAATTTACATAGTAATCAAATCGAATAAAATTATGTATAATTCTATTTTACTTATATTTGTTTATTTTAAAAGTACAATTTATACCTTTTTTTTAATTTCAAAGTAAACTAATAAATGCTATGATTTGAAAAAGGTGTGACACTCATGTATCCTCAGCATATACCATGTAGCCATCAAGTTAAAACAATTGCCAACCCCTGCAATAAACAAATAATTCCACTTAGGAAATGAATAAAATATGAATTTAGAAGATACTCGAGCGTCTAATAAATTGGAATAACATATAATGTGTTCTTCTTCAAGGCATACGGCTGTTTACTTTCTTCTTCATCTCCTGGTGAACTATGCTTATTCTTTTTCTTCACTCTAAGGGAGGTGGGGGAAAAAAGAGGAAATTCGAGGCGAGTTTTAAAAGGCAACAATTTTCTTTCAAAATGCAGGTTTCTCTTCATTTTTACATGATGCATATGAAAAAAAGAAAAATAAGATTTCTTTTCCCCGGAATTTCTGAAAATGCTATATATTGTTTGTGAAAGAAATAAAGTAGGGCTTCTTTTTTCATACATAAAGTATTCTTCCACTTTAGGAACTCGTTAATAAGTTTACTGAGAATTTCGTTTATTCGCTGAGATCGCTGCGAAAGAACATTATTTTGTTCTGCGTAAATATGATATTTTAACATGATTTGTGTCATAAAAAAGCAAAATATATTTTTTTTAAAGAAAGGGAATAGGAGAATGCATGAACCGTTAATTTAAACTCTTTTAAGAGTATAATTTATCTGAAGAAGTTTATAAACTATTTTAGATTTTGAATAAAATTAAAGCAAATCAATCATTTAAAATCTTGATTTGAAAATGTGTTTGATAATATACACAAAATTCTTAATTTGTTTATTTCATAATATTTGCTTGCTTTGAAACTTTTTTTCGCTATCTCATTTGAAATATTATACATATGAAAAATTATACCTTACAAAAATGCAATTTTGATTACATGTCTTTAAGGGATTTTTAAATATATGGTTTAAAAGTAATTTTTCCTGGAATATGTGGAATTTTTTTTAATTCAAAGGAAAAAGTCTTGAAACAATATTTTACAATGACGGATTTAATCTTATAGAGAAATGGGAACATATTTTCTGAAATACCCTACCTTCCTTTTATATTTTAACATTTTTCTCTTAATGAAAAGATATATTTTATAACTTTTACTTCATATTCGTACGTACGATTCTTATGTAATAAATAATATTGTATAAATAATGTAGAATAACGTAAATATAATTGTTTACTATGTATAGAAAGTAGAAAAAATTAAAGTCTGCTTCACTTAATCTGAACGAGATATAAAAGAAGATTTTTTTTTTCCTTTTATTTTGTATCACTAAATGGATATTTAATTCTTTTCTTGTGATCTCTCTTCCTGTAAAAACTTCAATTATCGAAAAAGTATAGAACGAAGTAAACATGTTTTCAATGAAAGGAAAGTAGAGAGGATTAAAACCCTTTTCAGTGAATCTTAAGAAAGCATAAATAATAGTTTTTGAATTCTTTTTTTTATCACATATTTAAATATTTTGCTATCCAAACGAAATATACACTGAACAACAAAATAATTATTTTGAACACACATTTTGTATGTGCACAGGAATTGAATCATTTAACAAGAAGCCCATTACAAAATCATTAATTCACTTTGAGGAAGAAATTTGATTGCTAAAAATTTGTTTTCCTTTCTGAACACATGATAGAATACTATTAATTTTAATTATAACTAAAATTTAACAATATTTTAAAATCATTGTCACAGATGAAAAATGCTTTAATCGAGTTCTTGTAAATTTGAATGTTTATCAGTGTTGAGTTTTAACATTTGATTTTCCATATAAGTAACTTTTTAATATGGATATATATTTTTTAAAAAAATGATTAATAGTACAACTCTTTTCAGGATTTTTCTTTTTGATATTTTTAGAGTTGAAGCTCTTTTATCTTAATCTTCTTAGAATTTTGACCCCTCTTCTTAAAAATATATGTATACTTACATAAGATTAAAAATATATTAGAAACACGATTATTTAATGAGAAATATATATTTGTTAATATTTTATATATAATAATACTTAATTACATTATGCTTTATTTCTTATGTATATTATATATATATATATATATATATATATATAACATGCATACTTATGTGTATTAATAATAAATATTAGTACTAGCCGTTACAGACCAGCTACATGTGTATTTCACGATATTATATAAATGCACACTGTTCATATATATATTAATAATTGATCTTAGCTTTAAGAATTCTATTTATTGAAAAATATTCTCACAAATCTCACCTCTTGATTTACAAAGGTCAGAAGTAATAAATAATAATTTCTAAAACGGAAGTAAAATTACTGATCTAACGTAGCCCCTCCCAAAATGGATTTTTCATTTTTAGTGCACCTCTACTAAATAAAATAAACACGCAAGCCTAATTTCAATTTTAAATCTAATAATTCAAATTCAGATTTTTTTTTATCAATAAATTCCAATAACCACCTTTGAGAATCGATTTCTGTACGACCCGTCCTTAGAAAATTTTAATTCAACAAAGGAAGCATACAAACCAATTTTAATTACTGTAGGTCTAGTAGCTCGAAAATGGAATTTTTTTAAGAAATAAACGCCCTACTATCATACACTCTTTCTTCATAGGAATCAACTTCCAAAAAGTCCGTTCTTAGCAGATCTATATTCAACAAAAGAAACATGCCTACCAAATTTTAAATGTGTAGGTCTAATAGTTCAAAATCGCGAATATTTATCTATAAACCCATTTAAGCCTCCACGATGCTCCTGATGAGTAAATCTTTGCAAATTTCTTTATTAGATTATCTCTTCTCCATGACAGGAACATGCCCACCAAATTTCAACTGTGTTGTTCTAATAATTCCTGAGATATGGTGACGAGTGTATGAGTCACTTTTCTCCTTAATATATAGATATATATATTTCAATACTTATATATATCTATATATATATAAAGGAGAAAAGCGACTCACTCACTGACTGACTGACTGATTGACTGACTGACTGACTGACTGACTGACTAATCACGATATCTCTGGAACTATTCAACCTACATACTTGAAATTTGGTAGACATGTTCCTTTCATAGAGTAGACATCAGCTAAGAACGGATTTTCCGAAATACGAAACGCAAGGGGCGTTACGGGGGTTAAGGGGCGTTATAAATAATTGTTTCCATGTTTAAACTACTCAATGTACAGTTTTGAAATTGGGTTAGCAGATTCCTTTCATACAGTAGAGATCCGCTACAAAATGAGTTTGGTGAAAACCGTCCTCCAAGTGGCGTTGCAGGGGCTTAGGGGGCGTTATAGATAATTATTTTCATTTTAAAACTATTTGACGCACTGTCCTTAAATTTGATAAATAGATTCCTTTCGTAGAATAATGATCAGTTACAAAACGGGTTTTGTGAAAACAGACTTCTAAGTGGCGTTGCGGGGGATTAAGGGGACAAATAGATAAATATATCCGTTTTTAAACTACTTCACCTACCTGCTTGAAAATTGGTAGGTAAGTTTCTTTCATGGAGTAAATATCCGCTTCAAAATGGGTTTTTAAAAAATTGACCCCAATGGGTGTTGCGGGGGTGGGGGGTTTAAGGGGCGTTATAAATTCCGATTTTTTAACTATTAGACGTACAGTCTTGAAACTTAGTAAGCAGATTCCTCTCATAGGGTAGAGATACGCTACAAAATGGGTTTCGTGAAAAGTGCCCCCAAGTGGCGTTGCGGGACTTAAGGGGCGTTATAAATAATTGTTTATGTTTAAACTACTCAATGTAATATTTTGAAATTGGGTTAGCAGATTCCTTTCATACAGTAGAGATCCGCTACAAAATGAGTTTGGTGAAAATCGTCAACCAAGGGGCGTTGCAGGGGCTTAGGGGGCGTTATAGATAAATATTTTCATTTTTAAACTATTTGACGCACTGTCTTTAAATTTGATAAATAGATTCCTTTCGTAGAATAATGATCAGTTACAAAACGGGTTTTGTGAAAACAGACTTCTAAGTGGCGTTGCGGGGGATTAAGAGGCGTAATAGATAAATATATCCGTTTTTAAACTACTTCACCTACCTGCTTGAAAATTGGTAGGTAAGTTTCTTTCATGGAGTAAATATCCGCTACAAAATGGGTTTTTAAAAAATTGACCCCAAGTGGTGTTGCGGGGGTGGGGGGTTTAAGGGGCGTTATAAATTCCGATTTTTTAACTATTAGACGTACAGTCTTGAAACTTAGTAAGCAGATTCCTCTCATAGGGTAGAGATACGCTACAAGATGGGTTTCATGAAAATTGCCCCCAAGTGGCGTTCCGGGACTTAAGGGGCGTTATAGATAATTATTTCCATTTTTAAACTATTAGACGCACAGTCTTTATATTTGAAAAAAAGATTTCTTTCATAGAGTAGAGATCAGCTATAAGAAGGTTTTGGGAAAACAGACCTCTTAGTGGCGTTGCGGGGGATTAAGTGGCGTAATAGATAAATTTTTTCGTTTTTAAACTAATTGACCTACCTGTTTGAAAATTGGTAGGAATGTTTCTTTCATGGAGTACATATCCGTTACAAAACGGGTTTGGGGAAAATTGACCCCAAGGGGTGTTGCGGAGGGTTAAGGGCAGATATAAGTAATTATTTCTATTTTTAAACTATTAGACGCACAGTCTTGAAATTTGGTGAGCAGATTCCTCTCATAGGATAGAGATACACTACAAAATGTGTTTTGTGAAAATAGACCCCTTGGTGGCGTTGCGGGGGTTCAAGGGGCGTTATTGATAATTTTTTTTGCATTTTTAATTTATTGGACGCACAAATTTTGCTGAGCAGATTCCTTTCATAGAGTGCAATTCCACTACAAAACGGGTTTTGTGAAAACAGACACCGAAGTGGCGTTGCGGGGGCTCAAGTGGCGTTATAGATAATTACCCCCATTTTTAAACTATTAGACGTCAGTCTTGAAATTTGATAAGCAGATTCCTTTCGTAGAGAACCGCTACAAAATGGGTTTTGCGAATATCAACTACCAAGTTTAATTTCGGGAGATTAAGAGGCGTAATCGATAAATATTTCCATTTTTAAACTATTTGATCATCCTGCTTGAAAATTGGTAGGCATGTTCCTTTCATGGAATATAATTCCTCTAACAAAGAGTAAAACGAAAATTGACCCCCAAGGATGGTTGCGAGGAGTTACAGAAAAATATTCCTGTTTTTAATTGTTAGACCCATATACTTGAAATTTTTAAGCATGTTTCTTTTGTTGAATAGGGATGCACTAAGAATGT
The DNA here is from genome assembly GCA_019973975.1 of Trichonephila clavata. NCBI lineage: Eukaryota > Metazoa > Arthropoda > Arachnida > Araneae > Nephilidae > Trichonephila > Trichonephila clavata. The sequence goes on along the minus strand of BMAO01022425.1, from coordinate 73,426 downwards.
ATTTTAAGTAAATAAAGTTCTGCGGAGGGGTGCAGGGGTTACTCGGACGTATTGACACAAAAAAATCCTTTTTTCGAGCTACAAGGACTATAATAATGAAATTTGGTTTGCATTTTTCTTTTGTTGAATTGAAATCCGCTAAGAGAGGTTATTTTGGAAAACGGCTCTCAACACACACGGGATTACGGGGATATTGATAGTAAAACTTTTGTTTTTTTCTGTTTGATTTAGACTTGAAATTTGGCTTGCATGTTCAATTTACGGAGTAGAGATCCACCGCGAAAATTGGTTTTGCGGGAATCCACTTGGTTTTTGGGTTACGAAAGAGCAAACATCATTCTATACTTCAATTTTAGAGATTTTTAGAAAATATAAATTAGATGAGTTCTGCCCTTTTTATTTATCAAGAGGTGACAGTTACAGGTCTAAATATATTTTTCAATACAATCGAATTCTTAATGCTAGGACTTAGATATCAATAATTTATACATAAGCAGTAAAAATTTATAAAACATTATGAAATACCCAGCGAAGCGGGCGGGTAACAGCTAGTATATATATATATTGAAAACAAAATTTTAACTCTTTACATGAAATGGAATTTTTCTGAAAGAGAATGTTGAATTGGATCGTAATGAATATATTTTCTACTCTAACATGTTAGATCAACCACATCACTAGAAAACTATAACTTCGTTCAAGTTGAAAGCTTTGTTCATGAGCATTAGCATACAAGCATAAAAGTAAATGCGATGATAGTGAAAAATAATATAATATACTGATATTTCATTGTATTCCAGGTGATTAATCGAATGGAAAGTTTTATTTTAAACTTAAACTTTAGTTTGCATTTATGTTTTACTTTGAATAAAACTTATTTTTTTTTAAATATTGCATTTAAAAATTTGCATTTGTTAAATACTTCTACGTACAAAAGAATTTTCATTTAACAGTTAATGCGATTTATTTTAATTTTAAAGCTATTTTTCCTCATAATTTATTCATTCATAATCTGACGAAATAAATACCATTTAGACACTTAAAAAATTAATTTTTAAGAAAAAGATTTATGAAAAAATTCTAAATGATCAGGTCATTATTAATATTTTTATTCTAAAATAAAAAAATATATATATATTTTGAAGTAGTTTTAAGGAAAATGTATTTCTCTTTTCTTTTTAGCTCACTAAAAGTATCAGAACATTAAAATAAATATAAAATATAAAGATATTTATAAACGGAAATTTTTAAAATCATTTGCAATAAAATGTTAATAAAAGTATTATCATAAAGAAGCGTTACATTTCCTCAGCAATCGTTTCATATCTTTTTAAGAACGCATTATCAAATATTGTTTCTCTAAATTAATAATATCAATTTATAAATCGGGGTGCAAATACTTTTGAGATTACTTTTTTTCTCAATTTGTAACTTAAAAAATTTATTCTGATAAATTCCTACTATGTGTTTTATTCAAAGTATTGTCCATGGTTAGCAACAACTTTTCCCCATCTTTATGGTAGCATGCGGATTTCGCGTCGAAACAACTCCTGGCCTTTCGATGCGATCCAAGAGTCGACCCAATGTTTGGCTTCTTCGTAAGAAGTGAAGTGATGCATTTCCAGGCCATGAGTCATGGGCTGGATCAAACGGTAGTCGGAATGAACAATGTCTGGTGAATACGGATGTTGGGGTAGGGCGCCTCCAAAGTTTCCTCGACGACTTTTGTAACATGAGTCCGAGCACTGGTCATGCTGAAAGATACATTTGCCATGTATTTTGGCATATTGTGGGAGAGTATGAACTTCCATGATTAGCTTAATTACATTAATTATTGTTTATAAAGTTTCCCAGTGAGAGTTTCGTTAGGATGAAGTAACTCAGAGTAGTTCACTCCAAGCATATTCCATCAGATGCACAGCATTAGCTTACAGCCACGAATACTCGATTTGATAGTTGAAGTTGATGCCCGATCGATCTTAACCCATCATTTTCTGAGCTTTGCATTGTTACAGTGGATCTATTTTTCGTCCCTCTTAAGAATTCGAGGAAAAATCCCTTTCAGTTTTGTCTTTGAAGCAATTGTTCGCACGTGAAAACAAACGGCATTTTCAACGTCTCTAGGATTGAGTTCATACGGAACCCGTTTTTCTTGTTTTTCATTGGCCTCAAGACGGCTTGAAATCGCTTGTTGTGACACTCCTGACATTTCAGCGATCTTCTCTTGTCTTAGGTATGATTGTTGGTCCAATTAGGACCCCAACTCAGTGTCTTCAAACGTTAATGCCCCCCCTTAACGTTCTTGTCACTGGTGACAAAATCGACCATTTTAAAATGCCGGAACCAGTACTCAAGTGTTTATTCATATAGCATATTCCACATATGCCTCATAGAGTAATCGATGTCCCTCAACTACACTTTCTTCGAATTAAAACAAAAGAGCAAATTGTGTTTTGTTGGCACAAATGTTGCCGTATTTAGAGAATATAAGAAACTGTATTGTTTACACTTCAACGAAACGAAACGACACATAATTATTTTTAGAAGTAAATATATATGTATATATATAATGACGCTATCATACGAATACAGTTACTGGATAGTCCAATGCGATATATTACTAGTCAAGCCATCTTTTGTAAAACTCTCAAAACTTATTTGTAAAAGAACTTTAACCTTATACGATCAAGAGAAACAGTCGAGTACAAAAGTTTCAATTTTTACTATTTAGTTGCTTTATCTAATTTCAACGTAATCTCAATGGAAATATCTGTATACGTTTTGCCAGTTACAGTCTAAATTTAATCTTATTGTAAAAGGAAATATTTGTACTTATTTAAAAACATTCTACAGCTGTTTCTGTTTTTTTATTCTCTTTAAATCCAGAGGGCATTCTATTTATTACGGAATGTGAATTTTTTCAACCCTCGTATGTTCTGTTTGCTAAGCAAACAGGCAATGCAAAATTTTGCAATTAAACTACGAATATGCTGAAATAATCCACATAAAAAATTGTATTTTTAAAACACGTTCTTCTACTTGCATTTTTTTCTGTAGTTAAAAGAACAATTAAGCAATTACTCCCGACAGCAAATATTCTTTTTTTTCTTTTTTCAAATAGACTGCATAAAAAAAAGCCGATTAAGTATCTTTTTTTTTCATTATTTGGAGAAGAAAGCGATATTCAAAAAATCCCTTAGAGAATTTAGAGCCATTTCAGAAAATGTAGCTAATTTAAAAGGCAGTCTGTGTATTTATTAAAAAATTAATTGGACAGCTTAAGCGAAATTTATTTTGTTTGTAGATACCTTTTCTGATTGATTAGAAGATTGTGCATTCAAATGAATTTACATGCTTAGGCCACAGGTATAAAGATTTTGAAATGTATGTATACAGATTTTTTACTTTACTGGCAATGCAAAATTGCCTGTAAAGTAAAGGGATAAATCTTTTAAGATAAATTTTAAAGTTGAATTATTTCTTTCTTCTTAGGTTCTGTTTTGAATTAATACTTTTATATTTCATTAATGAAATTATATTATTATATATTTTGAAAATAATATACTTAATTATAATTTAGTAGACTTATGGTGATGATAAAGCAAGTATTTGTGATAATTTTATTCGAAACCGAAAAAGACTATATTTAAAAAAAATTATTTTGTGTTGATAATTTCAATCTTTAAAAGTTATGTCTCTATTTTTATTAGTACCGTACGTGAATTTTTGTTTAATATAAAAGTACAATAGTTGTGAGAAATTATATAATTGTATGAAAACTTATTTTTAAAAATGTAAGATACCTAAATAATATATATCTGTAACTTTATTGAACAAATTATTTAGTATTCATCATTAAGTTGAAAGGATTTCTACAAAATTCATCATTCACAAACAGTTTACGAATTTTACTGTGTAAAAGAATACATATTTAAAGAAACCATATGTTTTTTGAAAATATTAAATTTGCTAACAGAAATCTTGTTTGTATGACTCATTACCTAACATTTATAAAATTTAACAAAATATTTTTTGGCATATAAGCATGGTAAGGTAAATTTTGGAGAATGAAAAAATATATTTAGCCACTCATTGATGAATGATGCATCTATAAAGTTTTAATGAAATTAAGTTATACTAAATATCCTCAAAAACTATTATAGGTCTAATAAATATCTTAAGAATAGTTTTATTTATTTTAATTAGTTCTTTAGTATGTATGTATACGTAATAATTAAATTTATATATCTATTTATAAGAAGCTTTAAATGTGCCAAAAAAATCAAAAGTTTTTAAAAGTTTCAATTCCGGGAATAGTATTTCAATTTAGAAAGTAATCATAAAATTTGTTGCTAATATTTTTTAAAAATATTTAGTTAAAGAAAGGGATTTTAGAAGTTTTATAAGTGAAATCATCATCAGCAAATGATAATAACACTTTTTTTTAGTTTAATGTCAAGTGAAAAAAATTAGGGTTTTACTCGTAACATTACTTAATTTCAAAGCATCAAATAATAGCAAAACCAAATGATTTTTTTTATTGAATACCTCTTTAAAAGTGATATATATTATTCTTATGCAAATAGTATACTCCCAAAAAATATAAATTGTGTCTACAATTAGAATTTATTACATATTTTTACCACCTACATTTCTTTTGAAAATTATAGTCGCTGGTTGGTGAAAGGCAGAGGTACGGAAGGTTAAACTTTTGGTTGATTATTCTTATTATCACGCAATTACATGCTTAAATATTCATTTATTTATTATGAAATTCCTATTTATGTGTTGATTTTTGCTCATAAGTCAACATTGATTTAATTTAAGTCGGCGTTAATTTTTAATTAGTAAAAACATAAGGAACAAGACATCTCTCCTAAGGAGAAACCTATTTTATATTTCATTTTTCACAAATACAGTTACCAAGAATCAAATAGAAAACAAAGAAACTGACAAATGTTAAGCCATATACGTGTTTAGTTGTTTGTATGAAATTCTCAAATCCGAAAAATATTAAACTTATAAAACATGTCAAAATAATCTTATTAAAACAAATCGATAAGTGCCTAAATTTTTAAGTTTTTCTGTAAACAGTTCATCCTCTTTCAATTATTCAGTGTAACACGTAACAAAAAATGTGTTATTATTTTCCTTTTTCAACCATTATTCGACGTGAAATGTACGCAATGTGCTATTTAACACTTCACAACAATTAACGATCCTGTCATCCCCTTTAATTGCTGTGAAACGAAATTCCAATGAATAATTCATTAAGCTCCCAGTTGCGTGTTAAAACCATGTATGTTCTTCAATAAATGCTATTGTGTGTGTGGATCTGATATCACATCAAATTTGAAATTTATCTCCTTTTCTCAAATGTTTGTTCGTTAATCAAATGCTTGTTAATTAGAAAGGTTTACTGACAAACTCCATAGGGGCATGCCAATGTGTAGGATGTTTTAATTACCATTGGATATACTTGAAGTATTCAATGATGAAATAATGACGTTAATAAATATTTCATATTTGTAAAAGATCAAATGTGGCTTAAATTTTCACAGACTCACATTAGAGTTAAATTATTTTTTTTAAATAAATGCCTATTCATCTATCTCTATGTCCTTTTTAAAAATTGTGAACATTATTAGAAAAACTGGATTTTACGTACAGCTATATTTGGAACTTTAATGCATTACCTAAATGGTACTAAACTTAAATTATATGTACATGTGTATTTTTTCTTACTAAGTCAAAATAATATTATCATAAAATATTTTAAACTATATAGATCAGAAATGTACTTAATGTAAAAAAACTAAATAATATATAACCTAATATTAATAATTAAACCGATTAATGACATCCACATCCTGTTTAACGGTATGACCAATTCATGCTTTGGAAACGATCACGAATGGATTTGTCCAATGACATAGTGAATTGTTCTCCTGGAAAGACATATCGTTGTTTGAAAAATTGTTCAGTTGCACAACTCAACCATAACTGTGACAGGGTTAGCATTATAGAATTTTGTGCACAAACTGATTTTTCGATCGTGAACCATGTATGTTTAATGACATTCACATCCTGTTAACGGTATGACCAATTCATGCTCGGTTTTGTCGAATGGCATAGTGAATTGTTCTCCTAGAAAATTATATCGTTGTTTGCGAAAACGAAAACCACGGTTGTTAAAAATGGTCTCCAAGTAGTGAAGTGTAACAATTTCCAGAGAATGATTTATTCAGAACGACTAGAAGACCCAATCCATTATATACAATAACAGTTCACGCCATTATAAAGCCATCACCAACTTGTACAGTATCCTGTTGGCAACTTCACTTAATGCCCTCTTGGGATCTGACTGCGTGCCGCATTCTACTGTTAGTTCTTACCAAATGTAATCATGGCTCATTTTAACATACGGTGTTTTTCTTGTATTTTTGGGTTCAACAGATATGTTCAAGTACAGAATAGAGACTCTGCATCCGATGGTAGGTTGTTAGTAAAGACACTAGAGTTGACCTTCTGATGTCACAACATCCAATTTACTGTCATTATTCCAACTTTGTTTGTTACTGCTGATTGACGCAGTGTTATTGTCTGTTGATCTACGCAAATGTTGTTGTCTCGATAATTAAGTAGAGGGGGTTGTGTGGATAGTGCAGTGTCTAGAGTGAGAAAAAAAGTTTGAAATTCTATATTCTCCGCACTAACTTAACTCTAAGGTCAAGAATAATGTTTGAATTCTGTCTAAATTTCATAAATGGAATGCCCATACTCTTGACTCGAATTAACACTTCGGGCTTAAAGTCTGCAGTTCTGGTTATGTTAGTAAACGTCGCATGAATCCCTGGAATATAATTGAAAGCTTTGTGAATTGATATATTTCTTACGCGATGCTAGTGTGGAAAGTATTGCTATTCAGCGATATTTTGCACTAAAATGTAATATCAAAATGTTTTTAAATTGCTTTTTTAAAACAACATCATTTACACGACTGACCATTACAATTATAGCACAAGAAGGAATGTAAATAGCAAAATGATGTATTTTTGGACACAAATATTACATGGGAAGAGCAAGCGATTAAATGTTCTAAAAAATAGGAGTTGAGATCCTGAAAAATCATTACCTAGAGAGGCTAAATTTGGATACAATGTAATAGCACTTATCCTCTGGTGCATGGATATCAGCTATATGAAATACACACATAGAGGAAATCAAGTAGCTTCTATAATATGCCACAGTTCAGTGAATGTAATGACGATTGAGTGGGGAAGTGTCAATCGTGCACACGCTTGTCGAAATACATGAAAACGTGCGCATTAAGAGATACATGAGAAATGTTTTCAGTGACATCCTATACTATTACTTCAAGTGTTGTATCAGTATGACGATATAGAGTGCTAGTAGTTGATGTGGACTTTAATCGGTGCTGCAATACGCAGAGGCAGCCATAATAATGCTGCATATAGAATCAGATTCCTCTGAAATTACAGCCTGATGGCATTCCTGCATCTACCTCTTTTTCATTAATCACACCATTAGAGGCAAAGCCTGTCGGTGATGTAGTACCTAGGGGAGCCGAAGTTATGGTCAGCATGTTGACAGTCCATGAAGTAACAAGCGTCCTAGAAACGACCACAGTTCCGGTTTCAATTTTCGTCTGTGTCATAAAGACATGCGGATATCATTTCTAAATTCTAAGCTGTTCGTGCTAGAAGACCACTCAGATCCCTTATGGTTTTTTGTAGAGCCCACCTGAACTCAATATTTTCATTTTTTGGTGAACAATCAGGGGTCTTGAACAATTCGAGCATCAACATTATGGTTCAAAAATTGTAATACCAATATAGGCACCAATTCTATCACCTTTAAAGACAGATGTATGCTGATAGACATTTCCTTTTTTCACATGAAGAGTAACAATTTTTAATACAAGAAAACAGCATTCAAATGCAATTCCTTATAGGAAACTTTTCTACAATATCTTAATTTATACGCAGTGTATGTATGTGGTGCTATTACCACCTACTTTACATTAATAAGTTTTAGAATGATAATTATATTTATATAATAGCATGTTATAAATGTAATGAAGTTTTCACGCGTTTAGCATGCCGTCATTATGAGAGCAGATTTTTTAGTCAGTAGTGCAGTATTTTAATGGAATTTACTTAATTATTTAAACTCAAAATGGAAAGAATATTCCAAATTGTGGTAATACTTGTAATTATTAACTTTCTAGAATTATGCATTGGTCTTTAATACTCAGAGTTTTGGTGATCTCTAAAGTTATATGTGTCAATAATTTTGCATCAGTTAAGTTTTTTATATTTATGTCATTGGATAGTGATAATTTTTAACTATTTTATTTTCTGTACTCAAAATTAATGATCTTAGGACATTTTCCTTAAAAGGAATATAATTTTTTGTCTGTGTGTTCATAAACAATAAACATTATAAAACTTGAATGCGCCTTCTATAAGAAGTGTATTTTTTCGGCAAAATATATACAAGTTATCTTTTTTTTTTTTACGTATTGTGCATATGAATTTTATGTTTTCCCCAGATTTGATTTCTAAAAGACTTCTAAGTGTATATTCTCGAGTGTTTTTATATATATAACACTCAAAGTATTGTTGGTAGTGTATCTCGCTTCCACGCCACAGATCAAGTTCAAATCCCGGGCTGGGCAAGGTCGACTCTTTCATCCCTTTAGTGGGTCAATAAATGAGTACCAAACTTTCTTGAGAACTGAACATTACAGTTTTCACGTCAGACTGACAATTTAACTGAAACATCTACGCATGCACCTCGGCACTTAATGTCACGTAAACTGAGATAGGATCAGTAGGCATTGGCCGTTATGGGCTGTTGCGCCACTGCGTTCAATTCCAAGTACGTTAGAGCCAAAATGCTGAGTATTTAGTTTTAAAGTGAATAATTTTCGACAGTTTTTTTATCGTTACTAAAACATTTTGCAAAGAAAACTAAGAAAATTTGCAATAAGCATATTTTTTGGTGTTCTAAAATTTTCCACCTGTACAGTTTTCACTTTTGTTTTGGGTTTTGAGTAGAAAAATAATTTAAATACGTAAATCTTAATTCCATGTGAAGCGTTTGCATTTTTTGTAACGTTTTTCATCAATTTTTAGCTGAATGTCCTCATTTAAATTATCATGTAACTATCTGATTGGTGTTATTCATTGCTTTGACTCATAAGCATAAAAAACGCTCTAAAAGTTCTAATTAAAGAGCTTTTTAGGTAATGTGCCCCATGTAGATACACCATTAAGAGTAACTATAAATATAATTTTTGATCCATGCGTAAATTTTTGTACCCCTTAGGAAGTTGCAAATAATTTTGTGACTGTTTTAGAGGTTTCCATTGATATAAATTGATAGATGATTGCTATGACATAGATGATGATGATGATCACTACAGAGGATCAGATAGTTAAATAGATAGAATAAACTCCAAACAAAATAATAAAAATGTAAAATTCAAATCTCAAAGTTGGAAATGAGATTTGAATTTAGTGAATAAATTAAACATTTTAGCGCGAAAAAATGAAAATCATACAATTCCCCCTCCCCCCCCCAAAAAACTTAATTTTGCTTGGATCTAGAATAACGCAATACCGCTCATAAAATGTGTAATATTGTCCATCCTTTTCCATATGAAATCAGAAATTCAGAATACAGTTGAATCCTAAAGGAAGTGATTGGGTTTTAGTTGTACACCTAAGCTTATACTTCGAGATAGTAATCTCAAACGAAATGAAACCACAAAAGGCTTTTCGAAAGAACAAAATATTCATTCTGATTAAAATATGGATCCAACCTAATATACGTTCTTCCCAACTATTATTTCTCGCAGAACTTCTACCAGGACGATGTTTATTCATTCTTCTCTTGCGGTATTTCCAAACAAGATCAGCAGTTAAATTATTTTTCTCTATCACATGCTTCTTGTTCTTGCAAACTGAAAACTCGATAATTAAATTCAAACATTTAGCAACGTATGACAGGTATCCAATAATTCATCAAAATAAAGCAGATAATATTAATCTAGGAACTAAATAGCATTTTAGAAATTTCAGATAAATTATACGTATAAAGTTGTACTGTTATTTAAAAGCAATTGAAAGTTAACTAAAAAAATAAAAGTAATATAAATTTGCACTGAATCTCAAAGTCGATATTTTAACAAAGGTTTTCAACAAGACTAATGAAATACTGAAAAATATTGTACAACTTTTTTAAAAAATATATATGTCATTCTTTAATAACAAATAGCAATCCAGGATAGATAACACATGATCTAATCGCCCGCATTTAATTATACCTGTTTCACCCCAAAGAAAGTAGTCTCCCAAAATAATACCATTATTTCACCATACCTAAAAAAATATCGCCGAATTCAAGGAGAAAACTAATTTACACTCCAACTGCATCAAGTAAGTACTCGTAGAAGTTTGTAACTTTTATTAAAAGTTGCTTAGATTCTTTTTCCTTAGAAAATAAAGTTTATGTAAGGAAATGAAGCTAATCATTCCATTTAGTTTTATTATAATATTTTGACAATAATTTAGAAATTATTTCATAAGTTTTAAGGGGGTCCGGCACATGAATTTTTGAAAAATGAACGATTTTGACTTTTTCATATTTTTGAAAATTTCAAACATTTTTGCTTAAAATGATACATGATATATGGAAATAAAATAATTAGAAGTATTTTTTTTTTTAATGGAAGCCTCTTTCCTTGACGTATGACAGGTGCTCCTCGAGGAGCACCTGTCTTTCATCATGCTTAATTTTTCGATAACAGCGAGATTTGTTTTGTCTAAAATTAGTATAGCCTTTGTTTCACACATAAATAAAACGATTTTTCTCTGAAGGAAAGAAAAGGCAGCTCAACACAGTTATTTTTTTTCGTTTGGTTTGTTGTTAAATGGGATTATTCTTGCTTGAACTTGCTAATTGTGAATTCTGATTTATTTATCCAATTTTTTTTCCCGTTTAATCCACGTTATATATTAAATTATTTATTAGTATTTTATTAACGACAAAAATTATGAGGAAATCTAAAAAAATATTTAAAAAACTCAAAAATTTTGGCGTTTAAAAAATGAATGCTCATAATGTTCCAGCTATCGCATCAGGCAGCACAGAAACTGTTATTCAAAGTGCTTCAAAACAAAAACTTATTTCAAACAACAGTTTATATGAAGATATGGAAGGAAGTAATGAAAAAAATGTTTTAATAGAATTAAATGTATTGAATAAAGCTTTATTGAACTTTGCTGTTTGTAAAAACTAGGGCCATTCCATCTTATTGGAGGCTTCTAAAAGAGTTGGAATTGTGTATTACATGGAACGTTGTTGTAGTGTTTGCGCAAAAAAACATGGTTTCCATACATCTACTAAATTGAAGAATAAAAATAAACTTTTCCACTCAAATATCAGATGTGTATTTGCTTTCAGATTTATTGTAAAAGGTCGTTCAGCTGCAGAAATATTCTGCGGACTTATGAGCTTGCCATCTCGACCTAAACAATTCCGTACTTATACAGAATTGTTGTTCGACTCTTCTAAATTAACCTGTGAAAAATCATTGAGAAATTCTGTTGAGGAGGCAACACGAATAGAAGGTAGCCGTGACATTGCTGTTACCTTAGATGGTTCATGGCAGAAAAGAGGATACAAGTCCCTCAATGGTATTGTTACAGCTACCAGTGTTTGTACTGGAAAAGTTATTGACTTTGAAGTGTTTTCGAAACATTGTCGGTGCAAAACTGCATTTAATTCTGTTCACGAACCATCATGTATTGCCAACTATAGTGGAAGAAGTGGAGGCATGGAAGTGAAAGGTGCTACGGCTATATTTGAAAGATCAGAGGCTCATTATGGATTCGTTACACAAAATAGTTGAGCGATGGAGATTCAAGAGTTTTTCATCAATACTAACCCTGAATCCTGATGACATTCAAGTGAAAAAATTAGAGTGCATTGGGTATATCCAAAAGCATATGGGTACCCGTCTTTTGGATCTCAAATGAAGAAACAGAGGCAAAATATAAGTGATGGAAGAAGCCTAAGTGGACACAACCGACATTTTAATTTCAAAAATACAGAGGTATTATGGTATGGCTATTAGAAACAATATCAAAGATTTACACAACATGAGAACTGCTATTTGGGCTGTTTAATTCCATCTTTTGTCTACAAATGAGAGCCCTCAACATGAATTGTGTCCCTCGGGTACAAATTCATGGTGCAAGTTTCAGAAAGCAAAAGCTGAATTTAACGAAAAGTATTAGGATCATAAAAAACACACCAAAGTGCCATCTTCACTCATGAATGAAATTAAGCCAATTTTTAGAGATTAAGCAGACCCTAGGTTATTAAAAAAATGTCTACATGGAAAGACTCAAAACCCCAATGAGTCAGTTAATAATACCATATGGAAAATCATTCCAAAATCTACGTTTGTGGATTTAAAAACTCTAAAATTAGGGGTAAATATGGCAATTGCACAATTCAATATGGGCCATGTAACCAAATTAATCATTTTAAAACATTGTGGTATTGAACCAGTTTTTAATTCTGGTGTCATGCCTTAAAAAATTAGATGCACGTAGGATTCGTGTAGCCCAACGAAAGCATCTCAAAATACAAAAAAAAGGCTAGAGTGCTAAAAATAATGAAAAAATGAAAATTAGAAGAGTCTTTTGTAGAAGCAGAGGGCAAAGAAAATGTTTCTTATGCTTCTGGAAAGTATTAAAAAGGTAAATCGTGAAAAATTACAAATTTTTACTTTAAAGCCTGTTTTCTCAAAATGCGATATTTTCCCTTTATGTACCTTTTTCTCAGAAACTAATTAATGCAGGGTCCTTAAATTTTCAGTAAGTATATTTTCAAAATGTTTACACATTTTAATGGAGCGGATAAGATATATCTAGCAAACCTTTTTAGATAACGTCTTTTTAAACTAAATTTTAGAGGGAAAAAATTGGAGATTTTCTTAAAAATTCATAATTATTTAAATTTTTAGTAAAAAGACAAAATCGTCCATTAAAGTCTTATTGATAGTACATATAACCTACTGTAAAAATTTCATCTTTGAGAAGCAAGTAGTTTCTGAGAAAAAAACTTACGTAATTTAACATGGGTTCCTTTGGAAGTACCGGACCCCCTTAAATGTATGGTGTATTCAACAAATATATTACATACTTTAAGCAAATTTAAATCTTAATTCTATTAGCTTAAATTTTAAACTTATGTAATAAGAAGTCACATGAATACTCTCTCTCTCTCAGTATGGTATATATATATAAATTATAAAAACATAAGTATAACCAGTCAGAACAGTAAAAAATATTAGCTACACAGTAGTACAATAGTGAACTCTTGGTCATAGGAACCAAGGTAGCAGGTTTAAGCAAAGGGTTTTGACTAGTCAACCTCCACCTGTAATTTGTCTATACACTGGGCCATAGAAACAGAAGAATTACTAATAGAAACGTTATAAAAAACAAATAAAATACAAATACTATTAAAATATAACGATAAAATTTAATAGCCTAAGTTGTTACTAGAATAGAGTTAAAATCAATGAAATAAAACTAAAAAGATAAAACAAATCCTTGTTAGCACAGCAACAGGTTAATGTTCCCGCCAAATACAAAGGAGTATTAACAGTACCACATTAAAGTAAAATAAGAAAATTATCTTTAAATAATAGATAGTCTATATATATATACACTAAAAAGCTTTAAATATCAATATTAAATTTGTTGAAAAATTAAATGACTTTCTAAACATACACAATGATACTAAAATAACATAAAGCATTATTTACTTATGAAACACACATGTAGCACCATCTATTAAATAACTGCATAACTTAAATAAATACCCACTTAATGCAAATATTATTAAACATTGTCAAGTTGCCGAGAACTATTTGAAAAATTATTGTAAAGAAAATTATCAGGATATCTGTGGTTAATAAATAGCTAATAACAATTTTTAAAAATGAAAAATATATTAGATTTGTTGCCAACTTATATGTGATTACGATAAATATAGTTAAAATAATATTTATATATTTAGAAATTGATACATTAGAATTCCAATATGGCATTTTAAAAATTGTAAAATTAAAAGCATCTTTTTATCATAAATATTTCTATGTAATTTGTAATCCTTAATATACAATGATACATCTAAGTAATTTGTTTTAAATGGATTAATATTAACTTTAATTATGTTTAAGTAATCAGAACAAACGTTAATATTGGGGTTAAAATTATTATTTTTATCAAAAGCAATTAGTTTATCTATATATTTAAAAATTTAATAGTCATTATTAATATTATAACTATATACATTAAAATGTAAACTTAAATTAACTAAACTATTGCTAGCAGGGTTACATTGAGGCAAACCTTTAGTTTGTTAACCCCTTAATGATCGGATAACTTTGAAGAAAACTGTCTTAAAGTGCCTATTTTTTTTATTCAAGAAAATTATATAAAACTAAGTACATGTTCAATATATGTATTCATTTTTAATTTTGGGATTAATTTTTAGCTTGAAATACGAAAATTAAATTTTAAAGTCAAGCAAACATTTAGGGTTATAATCACTGAATGTTGGCTTTCCAACAAAGAGGAAAATTTTTATAAAACATGTGTTTTAAACATTAAATGAAATTTATTACACTTTTGCAAAGTATAAATAAACATTTTTTGTGAGATAAATTTCAAAACATGAGATGCAAAGGCCAAAATCACAAACTAGACAGTAATACCGAGTTTCCTTTCTGCATCTCTTATTGTTTTCATCTCTTTTGGAACAACAAACTTTGCATTCTTTTGATGGTTGCCCCTTCTTATCAGTTGGAGGTATATGTCTACTAAAATGTATTTTAATCAAACAGAGGGGGTTATTCTCCAAATTCGACCGGACTCTTTTTGCAGTGGTTTCTGATATAGAATACTATTCAATAAGTCCATCTACTAAAGATAAACGGAACATCAAATGTGATTTTTTGCCTAATTGTATTTTGTAAATAATGTGCGAGTTCAAAATAGTTTAATCTAACAAATAAAAAAAATATTTTCTTATAGTACTTTTTACCTCGTTTTCCAGCAATTCAGTAATCTCCAATATATTGGTCTACATGTCTACTGCTCCGATATTTTTACTGTAGTCAGTGACAAAAAGTACTAAAAGTACAATCCGATTTACTTCCTGACTAACTGTATAATGTGTAAACAATATTAAAAAATATATTTATTTTTTATCAGTTTTTGTTCCAGAATTTTTACCCACGTGTTTTTACGAAGAACGCAACTGAGTACTTGACCTAAGATTAAAAAATCGTATCGCTAATATACATGTTTGTTGTGCTGACATATAGTTAAAAAAATAAATAATTATCGCTAAGCACGTTAAAAATAATCTGGTGCTGCCATCTGGTGTATAGGTTAAGAAAAAAAAATATTCCGGGATTAAGAAATAGACTGTTTCAAGCATTTCTGGCAAGTTACTTTTCAACACTCCAGCCCGGAAATATCATGGGCACGAGGGAGAGGGAAATTTCACCCCGGAATTTGACGGGAGTGAGAGGCAATGGGTTAATACAATGGACCATTAAAATTAATGTAATTTTCTTTTTTTCCGACTAAATCTATGTCAATTTAAATTTGTGGAAATTAATAGTAAGATTATAATTTCAGTTATTTTCTAAAATTACCTTAATAATATCATTGATATCAATGGAATTTAAAATGTTCAAAATCAAAACTATGAATTGAAAAAAAAATATTTATTTTTTTTAAAAAAAAGCTATAATATATTTGTTTATTTAATTATAGCTTATTTATTTTGCTTATTGATGAAGCTTGTTTAATATTATGCAGCATTTTACCTATAGTATACATATATGTTTTAAAACTACTTGTCACAGTGCGAAATTTAAGATTGTTTTTATGGAATTTAGGTGTTAAATTTTATAAGGAAATTTATCTTAGGAATGCAAATACCTAATTCTATATGTATAACAATAATTTGATTACTCATTTCGTTATGTTTCAAGTCCAATCTATATATATATATGTATACCGTCAACTCTCGCTAATTCAAACATTCAATAATGCAAACCTTTTGGTAATTCGAAGTACATGCTCAGCCCCTAGAAAAACTCATGATATTTCGAACTAAAACGATGCGTTTTGGTACTCTTAATATTTCGAAGCAAAGTCTGTGGCTAACCAGAATACAACAAGCAATAATTTGAAGCGATCTCCCGACAATTCAAACACTCACTATCATGTAGAGTCATGTTGCAAACAGGTTGGAGCTTACATGTTTTGTGTTGTATTGTCTCTGCTTATCTCCTCTGTAACGTAGGGTCTTTGATGGCCATCAGCGTTGACTCCGATAACTCTGACACATAAGTTGAAGTATCACTAACTACACAACTTTTTCCTTCAAAATCATGTTGATGAAGAAGTTTTTCAATCTTAATTTATTCTAGAAAAATTTAATGATGAACTTAGATTGAATTCCATAAAACAAAAGAATAGCAGGTTTTTCCATCATAAAAATTAGTTATGTACCGAATGTATTCTTTTAATAGTTGTTTTTATACATTAATACATTCTTTTAATACATGACTCTTAACTCCTGTATAATACTTTTACTGCATATAATATGTAATTTTTTAAGTAATGTAAAATAATTTTATACACATGTACAATAATTGCTTCATTACATTTCAAATTTAAATGTATTAAAAAGAATTTCTCTACGTGTATTTTAGGAGTTTCTCCTTCCCTCTATATAATTCGAACTCTTGATAATTCGAAGTTATATATATATATATATATATAAAATTAAGAAATAACATTTAAATTGTAATATTTGTATAATACTGCTAAGATAAGTAAACTTACCACATTCCAACACATTGTCATGTTAATATTTTCCGCCAATACATAAGAAACTAAGAGTAGTACCGCATAAAAGTAAAAATTATTAAAACTAAGATCAAAAATATAAATATAAATCTATATATATGTTTAAAAACCTAAAATTTTGATAGGAAATTAATTCGAATGAAGAGGACCCATATCAATTCTAATATAAAATAAAATATTTTAATCGGTACTTTTCCGTTTCACCGGCTCAAATCTCGCCAAGTTGGCTTTAATGGCGACAACACACAGTACACACATAAAGAAATGTTAATATATGTTAATTCTTATTAGTTTTTCATCCATTTCTGAAAATTATGAAAAAGGCGTTAAAGATAAGTAAAGACCTCGTCTTATTTTATTAAAGTAGTTGTAAAAGCTTATATTCAGAAATATTCCATTTAGCGTCCGTTGGTTCTGTCATTTTTGTTGACTTTATTGCTTGCGCCAGGGAAACGGAAAAGTACCATTTAATTTTTTTAAACATGTAGCGCCAGCTTGTGAGATAATAGAATTACTGTATGGTTAAAATTAATGATAGGAATAAATATCATTAGTAATGAAAAATAAAGAAAAAATTTAAACCTAATGCAGATATTATTAAAATTTGTCATTTAACTTAAATTCATTAGAAATATAGTTGTAAAGAAAATTAATATGGTATCATGTTCAGTACAATATGCATATGTACTTCAAAGAAAGAAGTCAATTAATTGAAAATTTTAACTTTCCTATCTTCTTGTAGAGATTGCATATTTATAGAATTACATGAAAAAATATATCTATTACCATTTTTAAAACTAGTGAAACATCCAATCTGGGATAAAATACATCAAAGACACGAATTTAGAATTGTGCTCTTAAAACCAAAAAATAAACAAATGATCATACCCCTTTACCTTTTCTTTTTAATTGTGTGTCTATAATTCGGAAAAATGTAGTAGAATTAACTCCATTGTTAAATTGATCATTTCAGAAGAACTTCGAATAATACGAAACATAAAATAGGACGAAAAAATATAACATAAATATACATTAAATATTCCAATGTTTTTAAAGTGTACATTGTGAATTAAAAAAATACGCTAAATCTAATGATTTGCTTAAATTGTTAAGAAATTTGATTTGGCATTCCTGTCAAAACATAAAAATAAAGCTTTCGAATATATATTTCAATACATTTTCTTGCCTGTACCCAATAATATGCATACATGTTTGAATTTAATCTTTATTTGTAAGATGGGAATGCATTTATAGCCCGTTGATAGAGGAATGGATCGTAAGCGTTTTAGTTTTTGGGAGAACAAAGAAATCTCCTCAGTAAAAGCCCTGTAGCAGAAATTGATTCTTTTGCTATTTAGTTAAAATTAATAATAAATAAGAAAAAATATATGCCATTTATATTTTCTATACATTTTAACATTTCAGCCTTAATACGATTTATGTTTTTTTTAAATAATCAATAAATATTATATTGTAAAAGTAAAAATACAAAGTAATTAAATCTGTATGCATTAACTATTAAATATATATTATTGGACAATTATTATTATCTCTTTAAATTTTAGTCGAAAAATATTTGAGGTATAAGAAAGTTTTTTATGTGTATATTTTTTTTAACAAAATAACATTCGTAAGCAAGCGTTTTTAACAATATGCTTTATAACCAAAATTATTAATTATTTTTTTTATTGTGATTTTGTTATCTTTCGTTATATTTTTATTGATGTTTAATGTTAAAAAATATCATTTAATTGGAGAAAATATTATGAGCATATTTTTTCTAGTTTTAAATCAATTTTAAATATTACAAATAGACTATAGAATAGAAACATGTGTTTTTAATATGTAATGCATTTGTTTATTGTAATCATTGATCGACAGTTTTTAAGTTCATGTAACTCTCATATTTTGACGAACTGTTGGTACGACAAGATTTAATGTATATTTTTAAAATAATGTTTTTATTTATTTTATAAATTTAAAACAATAACCATTAATCCATATTTTTGAGTAAATATTTAGATATATTTTACGGTATGTCTGTTATTTTCAGCATACTTGAAGAAATTTTTGTCATCGGTCATCATGGAAAATTTTCACTGATTTATCTTTGTTATGTTCTAAAAACATATTTATCTGTATGTTATCTTGAAACCCTTCAAACTTCATATTTCGGATTTGAATACATTTTATAGCGTTTCAGTATTATTTTTCTAACAAAAAACATTTTTAACAAGTCTTTATATTTCTTACAAGACCTAATACATTGCTAACTAAAAATTTAAAATATTTTTCATTTAATTTTATTGTATCGATATTTTCAGTAATAAAAATTCTATATGTCTTAATTAAGAATTTTTTCAAATGAAAGTTTCGTTAAGAGATACTTTTACAGTATCAAAAGATTCTTAAGTAATAAAAAAATTTAAAACATTTTTTTAAATATAACAAAAACAATGATACATATAGTTAATTTTATCGTTATAAATTTACATAAATATACAGTTTATTATTTATTTCATATTAAAATATATTTTTACTTACAAAATCCATTTTATTTCTGGCTTACCAAATTTAAAATTTAAAAAAAACTATGAATAATTAAATATTATTCATAAATTTCGTAAGCGTTTGCAATTCATTAAAAAGCAGAAAAGAAATAAATATTCTTCCTTGATGGTTTCTCCGAAATTTGTTTTTTTTCCCAGTTGTATTGTCTTAAAATGAATATAAAATATACACTTTCATTAAGATAAAATTCCGTTTATCTGAATTCAGAAATAATAATTTCAAAATTAGATTTTATTTGTAAATATAGAATTACGAATTATCACTAAAAAAATGAAATATAAAATTAAATTTTGGATTTACGTAGCAAATTTGAATAAATTTCTAAACAATAGTCTTTCATTCATGTCTCTGAAAAACAATTCTTGCAATTCTACTATCAATTTTTATTTGAAATACTTATTTGAATAGAGCAATTTAAGCAGAATTTCATTTTCACCAGCACAACAAATAACTAAAATTATCCTAGAGGAAATATTTATTGTACAAATACATTGTAAAAATTTGTAATTATAAGAATTAATTACTTAGCAGATGCCAATAGATTTTTGTTATTTAAGTAAATAAATAGTAAATAATCATTCATTTTAAAAGCAACAGTCTTGTAAAAATTATTAACGTGAATATTCAAAATCTTATGCAATCATTTTACTAAAGAACTATTGAGATCTGTGTATCCTTAATATTATAAAACTTTTCTGTAATTTCCCTAATTATAAAATATCATTTATAAATCTGCTACAAAATTTTAAAGTAGTAAGATTTTTTGTAGACCTTAAAATTTTCATTGAATAAAAAATATAAATATAAATGCAGAACAAGTTAAAATAATAAAACAAATTGTGAGGGTTTAAAAGGTTAATAAATTCTATATCTTTCTTATAAATTTTAAAGAAAAACAAACAGTCGTTTAAAATTTTTATTTTCCGTAATTATAAGTAAAGCATGCATGTGTGAAAATGTACCGCCTTAAAATCTTTTGTATACAAAAACATGAAATAAGTTTTGCATTCTTACCTCTCTTCCAACGACATGTAAAATATTTCATTTAACATTTTTTTTAAGTATGAAATTTTGAAAATATATTAAAAGAGTTTCTAAACTAATAATTTGAGTATCTCATCCTTCAACCCATTTAAAGTATATTCTTAATAAATTAAAATATATTCTTAATTATAATTTTTCTGCAGATTCCTTTTTTAAAATGTCACTTTTTTTAAAAAAATCATAATTTCTTGTTATTTTTAATTAAAAAAGTAGATAATTCATGAAAGAGATATTTATTGTTATAAAACTTTAAAGACTACAACTTGATTATGTGATTGATTTTGTGTAATTTTACATTTGTTGAACTAATTATAAAGAACATTTTAGTTAAGTAAAAGATAATTTTATGGGGGTAAGGCACGCTCATAGGAGCCAATGTTAAATTGCGTAAGTTTATGCACCATTTTATCAGAAACAACTTACTTCTCATAACTAAAGTTTTTACAGCATGTGATGTGTAATATCAATAACACTTTTACGAAGTGCTTTGTTTTTTTGTTAAAAATTAAATGAGTTATGATTTTTTTGAAATTGTCCAAATTTTTTTTCATTCAAACTTAGTATAAAAAAGTCATATATAAAAGAATGTGCTAGATATATCTAATTTCTTCCATTAAAATGTGTAAATATACTGAAAGTCTGCTCATTGAAAATTTGAGGATTATATGTTTAGTAGGTTTTGAGAAAAGGTACATAAAGTGAAAAATATTACATTTTGAGGAAACTGGATTTAAAGTAAATTTGTAATTTTTTTGAGCATTTATTATTATTATTTTTTTTTTTAGTATTTTCCAGAAGCATATGAAGCATTATTTTTACTTCTTTCTCATACAAAAGACCCTTCTTGTTTTATTTTTTTCATTATTTTTAGAAATTTTGCCTTTTTTGGGGATCTCAAGATCCTTTCGTTGGGCTACACGAATCCTACGTGTATCCAGTTTTTTGAAGCATGACACACAGTTCAATATTACAATGTCTTAAGATCATTAATTTTGATACCTCATTCATATTGAACTGTGCAATAGCCATATTTACCCTTAAGTTTAGAGTTTTTATTTTAACAAATGTAGATCTTGGAATCAATGACCATGTGGTGCTATTAAGTGACTCATATGAGGGTTCTGAGTCTTTCCATGTAAACGTTATCTAATAACATATGACCACCTCGATGCCTAAAAATTAGCTTCATTTAATTCATTGTGGTATATGGTATGTGTGTATGTGTTTATGATCACAGTGCCTTGCGTTACATTCAGCTTCTGTCATTTCAAAATTGCACCACGCATTTATATCCTCAGGATACAGTCCATGTTAAGGGCACTCGTTTGAAGACAGAAGATGAAAATAAACAGCCCAAGAAGTTGTTCTCATGCTTTGTAGATCATTGATATTATTTCTAATAGCCATACCATAATATCTTTGAATTTTTTATATTAAAATGTTGGTGAGTCAGTTACGACCACTTAAGCTTTTTCTATCACTTAACTCTTTTTCCTCTGTTTTGCTTTTAAGATCCAAAAGACGTGTACCCATACACTTTTGGATAAACCCAATACACTCTAATTTTACCAATTTGGCATTATATGGATTCGTGCTCATCAGAAACTTATACAAGTAGAAACACAGATGTTCCTAGCAGAGCTCATTTCATGCGCGAGTCAAGGAGTAGTTTCCTTTAAATAATTTTTAAAAAAATACTTCAAATTATCGTATTTACTCACACCATATATCATTTTAAATAAAAATGTTTGAACTTTTAGAAAATATAAAAATAACAACAAAACATGTAAGCTGTGCATCTACTATACATGATAGTGTGTGTCCGAATGGTCGAAAGTTTTATAAGATAACTTTGAATTATTGCGTTTTGTAGTCTGGCCAGCCACAGAGTTTACTTCGAAATATTGAGTTTACCAAAACGTATTGTTTTAGTTCGAAATATCAAAACTTTTTCTAGGGACCGAGCATTACTCTGAATTAGTGAGAGGTTCGCATTACGAAGGTTTGAATTAGAGAGAATCGAGTGTGCATATGTACATATAAATGTATGTCGGTTCCTTATAAATATGCATCATATTAAAAGTGACAAAAATATTTCGTTTGTATTTCAAAGTAACTCTGACATAGTACTATACATATTATAAATTTTAACCTCCCCATACACGCACACACACAAAGACATATAAGATATTTCCAAAATATTAATAAACCTCTAAAACATATCTGAATTAAATCAGTGTAATTACTTCTCAACTTTAAACCACTTGTGGAGAGCGGGCTGATGCTTGTTAAATCTGACGAGCTTTAAGTTCCCTGTTGAGGTGGGGTGATTGTTTGCAGAGGAAATGCCCTCTCAGGTGCCGTTCTCGTCACTCGACGGAAGCTCAAATTTACAAGGTTGGTTGCAAACTAACTGCATGTTGCTTTACAGTGTAACGTTAATATAGCTCTCACTTTCTGATTTACAGAGATATAACAATATACAAGTAAAACAAATGTTATTAATTATAATTAATAACATCTAGTAAACATCAAAATTGTTTCGGACACAACAATAGTTTATTATGAAGTATTTTGGTCCACTAAGCACGAAAATCATCATAAAACTTCAGATTAGCTCTTGTTTTCAAGAATCAGAACTCGCTATTCGTAAATAGCTGTGTTTTTACTCATCTTTACTTTCTGTGTATAATATTTTGATGTTCATTTGATCGAGAACATAGAAGCTCTTTCCTCACTATTGATTTTCATTTCACCAAAAGGCCTTGTAACCGTGCCACCTTTCTTCAGGTGTGTTTTTAATCTAACCTAGAGCATCAGTAGAACAAAGAACAGGAAATAGTCCACGATTAAAGTGATATTCATTGTTTTTTGTCTTACAACTCAAGGTAAATCAATTCAACTATACTCAGGTCTCTAAGATAAGTGCTGTATAAGGATTTTTAGACAGCAAAATGGATTAGAACTATTAACACTTGGTGAAAGAACTCCTACAAAATTTTCATGACCTAGAATGCAATATGTCTTTAAAGATCCATTTTTTACATTCCCATCTTGATTTTTTCTCTAAAAACTGTAAAACTGTAAGCTATGTGAACACGGTGAAAGGTATCATCAAAATATCATAGCAATGGAACTTATATATCAGGGTCGTCGGGATGAATCAATGTTCGCAAACTACTGTTGGACAGTTATAAGTGATACTCGGGCTTCGATATACAAGAATCAATTCAAAAGGAAATGTTCACAGGAAATAAACTAAAATATACTACTGATTTCTGATATTAACACTGTTTCTTGAAACATGACTTATTGTACTGTATGTATTAGTAATGTTTTGTTCTTCAAATTTACCAATAAATTGATGGATGGACTGTGGTACATCTTAAAAACAAGAGCTAATAAATAAATTTCATTTACATATTCGTTTTTTTTTACCCAAAATTAGTAAGAATATGCTATTTAAAACTAGGAAACAGACAAAAAGTTGTTTTTTTGTTGCCTAGAGTTATGGACTACTGTAGTCTACTAAAAGTGTTGTTTGATGGTAATGATCGGTGAAAATGATATGTAGGAGATTCCAAAGGAGCACATGCTATGGAAATAAATAATAAGTAAGACGCATTCACAGAATGCAGTTCGTTTAGATTTAGGCATAATTTAGGCAACTTCGCATCGTTTAGATTTAGGTCTAATTGTTGTTGAAAGAAAGCAATTAAATTAATCATTATTTCTATTCATAATTTTAAAGTTGAGTAACCAGGAAGAAATAAAGTCAGGTCTGTATTGATTACGTGAAAAAAGTAAGCTGAGATTTTTTATTCATAAACTCTTAAATCTTTAAAATATTCTCCGGAATGATTAAATATTAGACTTATATGATACTTGTTAACTATGCATGATGTTTTGTCATCAAAGATTAAAATTTCATCCTCCCACGTCCTCTTTCAATATTAATACATCAAAACATTTTCATGAATATAGAGTACCTGAAGGTACTGAAAAAGAACAACAGTGATATGCATCTTTGAGAAAAGACTGCCGCGAATGTGTAACAAAAATATCAAGCGACTATCAATAATTCATTTCATCCTGCTTTTTTAATCTTCTGAATTTATATACAAATAAAAATAATTGTTTTATGTGTCTGTTGAAAATACACTAAATAAAATAAGCAGGAAATTAAAAATTTAATATTGTAGAATATATTGCTTTATTAAATGAATATATTACTTAAGTTAATATTACACTGATGAAATAAATTAAGAGAATTTGCATATTTTATCAAATTGCATGAAAATAACAGAACTTAATGAAAAATTGCTGCTTCTAGATAAAAATGCAAATCTTGTACAACAAACACGTAAGCGTACACGTTTGTGTAGGCGGAGCCAGGAGAAAAACAGGCTTTATAAGCGCGTGTAAGTAAAAACGTATATAGTTCGCCAGCACACCTCAGCGATTTTCTTGGTGTTAATTTCAAGCAATCGATTCATTCACATTATAAAAGTAAAAATGAATAACCGTCAACTTTTACATGATGAGAAGATGTGGCGAGAATTGTGGGGAGGCTAGAAGTGAACAATGTCTATTCCAGATTTGTAGAGAGATCAATTTAACGCCCAACGTCGTAAGTAACTTATGGAAACAGTTCCAGGAGGCTGGATCTATCAAAAGAAAGCCTGAAAAATGTCATCCAAGAACCACAATGGCCACAGAAGATCGCCATTTGTCGATTATAGCGAGGCGTAACAGAGAGGCTACAGCTTCTCAGTTCTCCCGTTACTTGTAGGCAGCCACAGGATCCCGTGTATCAAGGGTGACTGCTTCAAAAATACTTCATGAGAGAGGGTTGTTTGCCAAAAGTCCTGCTGTTCACGTCCCGCTCCCGTCTACGAATAGGAGAGTCCGCTTAGCATGATTTAGACTACATAGAGATTAAAGCATGGATCAATGGGTGACCATTCGGTTCACCGATGAGTCTCGTTTGTCAAAACGCCAATTCTTGCCGTGCGTTCGTATGGAGAGGACCAAGGATCATCTATTCACCCTCCAATGTCCACTATGTGGACAATTGTGTCGGATGAGAGTTTAATGGTCTGGGTAATCATCATGCAGGATAGCCTTACTTCTCTCCATATCTTTGTAAGAGGCTCTGTGACTAGTGTGAGTTATAGGGACGAGGTCTTGGAGCCCTATGTTCGCCTTTCTATGGGTACATGTCACCACGAATTTATTTTATTTTACGGTAAAGCAAGGCAACATAGAGATCTTCTAGTGGACGAATTTCTAGAGAGTGAGGATATTCACCGTATTGATTGGACAGCTAGGTCTACAGATTTCAACCCTATAGAGCCTGTCTGGGACGCTCTGTGGAGGGCAATTACAACTAGCATCCCCCCCTCCAAGAACATCCAAGAAATGAAAACAGCGTTACTCAACGAGTGGGACAAATTGCCACAAGAACCGATAAATTGCCTTATTTCAAGTATGGCAAAATTCTGAGAAGCTTGTATAGCTGTACAAGGAGACCATACCTCCTATTAACCAATATCTTTTGTTTATCATGCAACCACAGTTCAATACCTTCCAACTCGAACTCGTGTATTACGCACGATCATGCGTGTGTATTGTAATTTTTGAATAGATACTTGTTTTCTAGTGTACAATGTATGTATACATCAAATTTAATTGAAATCGCTCCAGTAGTTCTGGAAATAATCGATAAAGTCTGTAAATTATCTAAATTTCATACACCAGTATATATACTGATTAACGTTTCTTTCTAATTGGGGGGGGCTATATATTTTAACCTTAATCTTGTGTAACTTAAACTCAGCTTCTTTTTCCACGAAAAATGGATTCATTAAAAATACTAAGCACTGAGATAAATTTATATTAATGAGAACAAAGACATTGGTAAGTCCAAAGTTTTATTGAAATATTATAGATTATATTTCTGTTTTGCCTCAGTCTTACTGTCATGGCTTGTAAGACAATTTTACGAAATTACGTGAAATTGCTTTTGGCGCTGTTTGCTTTTTGTGTGTATTAACACTAAAAGGTTTATTGTTTTCGTATCAAAATACGTAAAGGACAGCAAGATATCTATATAAATAATTGTATTTCAAATTTATTGGTTATTGAGAAAAATCATATTTTAAATGTAATCCCAGGATATGATGTTACACATGATGAGAATGAAGCATAATTTTTTTGGTTAAAAGTATACCGTAAATTGGAACTAATAAGAAATTATTTGAAATTGTTCAATTTTCTTCAGAATCTTCTTTGTATTTATGTTTGTGTGTTCATTTGTATTCAAGAAGATAATATTATGGGTGATGGCAAATCATATGTTCGAAATCAGTATAAATTATACCGTACAAAATATTTTCTTACATACTTTAAATATTATAAGATGCACCAGTAATAAATATTTATATTGCTATCTTATATCTTCTATCCCTTGTTCCAAACGTAAAGGATAATATTAAGCTAATGGATATGTACATTTTTATATTTAACATAGAATTTTTTTTAAATGGGTTCACTAACTGCAACTGTGAGAAACTTTTGATGTAATAAAGATTTTCTGATTCTATCAAGACAGTTAATTTTTAATCAGTTAATTCTTTGGTACAGCCATTGAATTATTTTGAAGTTGAGACTATTTTAAATAATCAAAATCAAGAATTAAAAATATAATTATTTTTCAGAAAAATATCTGCACTTTTTGTTCGATTAAGCGCATAAAGAAAATAGTTTTATTTATTAGATTAGTAAAAATATATCCATTTACTTTACAGTACTAATAAAGTATAGTTAGAGAAATATAGTACTATGAGTTTACTTGTTAATTATTAAAATTGTCCATTATTTATAAAACAATTCTTGAATACATCATTTCAAATTTTTCCATATTATTGGACACAGGAGAGTTGTTACGTTAATTGGCGTCAAGAAGTGTCTAACATTCAATGTTTAATTGAAAAAAAATCACGTTAAATTCGACTTTCTGTCCGGCTCTGAAATGCTAAAACTCTCCAGGGAGAGCGTAACGATCAATATCAAGGAGGATATCGACGTTAAACGTATTTGCACACTAACCAGACACCACCAGAAAATGAAGTCCGACGTTTAACGGCACCCGCGCTTATTTCAAGCATTGTCCTTAATACAATTACGAGAGCGTGCGAGAAAGATAAAAATGCTCATAGAGAAAACAAAACTGTGCTGCAGGCAATCAAAAGCTGCAACACTGCAATCGGATTTGCAAGTAGTTGCATTTTTTCCCCTCCAATTCTCAAGGACTGCTTGGCATCAAGTAGAAAATAAAAGCAAACAAAAAAAATGTTTTGCCTTTTCAGCGATTGTTTTAACAATCATTTTTTATCTATTTGACTCTTGTAAAGATGTAATTATTTCTTCAAAAAAAAAAAACAAAAAAAAAAAGAATTGGTTGTGAACAAAACAATATTTGAAATATCCGATGGAAAACTAAGAAGGATGCAATTATTTATTTAATTTTATTTATTTATTTATTTTTTGCTACGAAGAATTTAGCATCATTTCAGAATTTATCTTTTGATTATATTATTCTTATGTAATTTGATGGGTTTTTGAGAGTTATTTTAAAGTAGGATAATACGATGCTTGGGTTTAATTAAAATCCCATTAAAATGAAGCCCTTTAACCGTACTTTAAAAACGGATTTTTTTGTTTAAAGTATGTGTTGAATGTGATTTCAATGTTTAGTAATGTAAAAAAAAGTTTTACACAAAACTTTAAAAAAAATTAATTTTAATTTGATTTACCGTATATATGTTAAAAAATCTGATAATCCTAATAAATTCTTTAGAAATCAAATAAGCAACTTTCTTTAATCTATCTAACAAACGTTTCCTGTGATCATTTTTCGATTTAGTTTTTAAAAACAATCCTGAGGTTTTATTTTTACATTTTATAAATTTCTGATTTCGATAAGGGTAAATTTTGTGAAAACTTCTATGGTTTTAATATTGGTGCACACAAAATATATTAATGAAAACCAAATTTTTTTTCCATCGCATGTTAAGAGAAATGTTTTGTTATTTTTTTGTGCAAATGAAGAAATATTTGACAGACAAAAATTGTTAATTTTTTAAGGTCTATTCTAATAATAAAACAAAACAATGGTAACTTTATGGTTATATATATATATATATATATATAACCCGGCACTTCTCGCACAAGGCATCTCATACCCATAGTCCAACTTTTTTCAACGGTCCTTTTTAACATTTTTTGGAAAATAAATAGTTTCTCGAGTAGATGACTTTAAGGTCACATCCTTTTAGGAGCCTTAAATCGTAGGTGAATTGTTTCTTTATAGTTTTGGATACCATATCTTCCGGTATTTTCAGATGAAGGAAATCTCTTTGAGGTGGTGATGACGAAGAATCAACTGAAGAATATAATGGCAAGTATAATTCCTCCACTGAAATCGATCCAGGTTTATAAGAGGAAGACGCTGTTGAAAATAAATGCTTTATATGTAAATACTCCGAAACATTTGGGAGGAATGTAATTTTAAAGGAGACACCTGGTACGCATCTTATCCACTTTCTGATTAATTTTGTTAAATGAATCATCTATTGCTGAAACAATGAAAGAAAATAAAAGAGAGATTCCAAAATTTTTGAATATAAATAATGTAGAAGTTAACTCCTATATGTTTAGTTTTCAAAAAATACAACAACTGATTCATATAAACCCAAGAAAAATTGGAATTGTCTCCTACTTTTAACAATGCGTAATGGTGGTACAATGGGTTCATCTGCAATACGATCCATATTGGGTTTGGTTGAAATTTGAAATTATATCTTCCTTAATTTAACTAAGGGAGCAATTATCGTGAATAATAAAATGGCCACACCATATTTAATGGCTAGAAAATGTAACCGTTAGCCTATGACAATATTTTTCGTGTTTTTGAACGTTGCGATAATACATAAGCAAATTATTTTGTTATTACTTAGAAACCCCCTAATAACTTCAAACCAGTCGCTGATTTCAAAAGTGTTTTGAATTTCGATTTACAGAAGAAGTTAAAAAATGTAGAAACCAGCGCAAAAAAATTGCTACGAAATTTAAAAAAAAGATTCAGTGAAAATATCGCACTTAATCACAACGAAAACTAAAGGAGTGTATAAAAAATATACAGTAAAATATACAGCCCTAATGAACAGAAGAGAAAAACTAAATTTAAGGATAAAATGTGTAATAAACATATTGTATTTCCTACTTTTCTTCCTTTTTGACTTTTGTATACAAATTTTATTGTAAAAACAGAATGTAAACACATTTGGGTATAAGATACCCTGCGTATAAAAAACCGTTTTTTTTTCTGCGTGAAGAATGCCAGGTTATTGATTTTATGAAGATATTATGCATTTTTTCAGTGAGTATTTTTATTTCCCAATAAATTTTACACCAATTATTCACTTGTTATTTACGGTGCTAGAAATACATTACATAGAAGAATAAATACAAATAAAACTGTTGTCAAATTATTGTATTTCATCAAGCTAAATAAATCAAGTATCTCACTTGCTATTCGAGGCCAGCTACACTCAGTTTGCAAACCAAAAATTAAAAATGCTATTCTCGAGTTTTAATATCTGAATTATGGCTTAAAGAGGTTATTTTCCCCTGGGGCAATAACTATTTTACTATTAAACCCTTCCTCCTTGATCCCGTTATCATCGGGTGAAATTTCTCCCTCCATTTCTCGTGTCCATGATATTCCCAGGTTGGATTATTCCAAAGTAACGCGCTAAAAAAGATTCAAACTATTTAGTTCTTATACCCGGGATCATGTTTATTTCTTACCATATTATTAGTAACATGTTCAGAGATAGATCACCCGCTTTGCTGGGTATTTTACGATGTTTTATAAATATATACTGTTTAAACCAAGTGGATTTCCACAAAACCAATTTTTGGTGGATCTCTACTCCGTAAAATGAACATGTAAGCCAAATTTCATGTCTAACAAAAAAAAAAAAAATTTTACTATCAATCTCTTGTAATCCCGTTGAGAGTCGTTTTCCAAAATAAACGTTCTTAGCGGATTTTAATTCAACAAAAGAAAAATGCAAACCAAATTTTATTATTATAGTCCTTGTAGTTCAAAAAAAGGAAGTTTTTGTCAGTACGCCCCTGTAACCCCCTGCTCCCCCTGGTGTTGATTTCCATAAAATACATTCTTAGTGGATTCCTATTCAACAAAAGAAACATGATTAACAAATTTCAAGTATGCGGGTCTAACAATTCAAAAACAGGAATTTTTTTCTATAACTCCTCTTGACCCCTCACAACCCTCCTTAGGGTCGATTTTCGTTTTACAATTTGTAAGAAGAACTCTATTCCTTGAAAGGAACAGACCTACCAATTTTCAAGCAGGTAGATCTAATAGTTTAAAAACGGAAATATTTATCGATTACGCCCCTTAATCTCTCAAAATGAAACTTGGTGGTGATAGTCACGAACTCCCATTTTGTAGCGGTTCTCTGCGAAAGGAATCTGCTTACCAAATTTCAAGACTGTACGTCTAATAGTTTAAAAATGAGGATAATTATCTATAACGCCCCTTGAGCCTCCGCAACGCCACTCTTGGGGGAGGGTCTTTTTTCACAAAACCCATTTTGAAGGGGAACTGTACTCTATGAAAGGAATCTGCTTAACAAATTTGAAGGCTGTGCGTTCAATAAATTAAAAATGGAAAATATTATTTATAACGCCCCTTGAGTCCCCGCAACGCCAACTAGGGGTCGATTTTCACAAAACACATTACATAAGGGATCTTTAATCCATGAAAGGTTTCTGATTATCATATTTCAAGACTGTATGTCCAGTAGTATGTAAAAATGGAAATAATTATCTGTAACACCACTTAAGCCCCGCAATGTCACTTGGGAGTTGATTTTCACGAAACGAATTTTGTAGCGTAACTCTATCCTATGAGAGGAATCTGCTTACCAAATTTAAAGAATGTGCGTCTAATAGTTTAAAAATCGGAATAATTATTCATATCTCCCCTTAACCCCCCGCAACACCCCTTGGGGGACCAATTTTCCCTTAACCCATTTTGTAGCGAATATTTACTCCGTGGAAGAAATATGCCTACCAATTTTGACGCAGGTAAGTGAATTAGTTTAAAAACAAAAATATTTATCTATTACACCTTTTAATCCCCGGTAACGCCACATGGGGGAGGGCTATTTTCCCAAACCCCATCTTGTAGCTGATCTCTACTCTTTGAAAGGAATCAACTTATCAAATATAAAGGCTGTGGGTCTAATAGTTTAAAAATGGAAAAGAATCTATACCACCCCCTAAGCTCCCACAACGCCCCTTGGGGGTCGAGTTTCACCAAACTCCTTTTGTAGCGGATCTCTACTCTATGAAAGGAATCTGCTTACCATCTTTCAGGCTTGTACGTCGAGTAGTTTAAAAATTGAAACAATTATTTATAACGCCTCTTTAACCCCTCGTAACGCTTCTTAGGGTTCGAATTTCTCAGAATCCAATTTTAGCCGATCTTTACACCATGAAAGTAGCATGTCTACCAAATTTCAAGTCTGTAGGTTGAATAGTTGCGGAATTATCGTGATCAGTGAGTCGCTTTTCTCCTTTATACATATAGATTATGTCTTTGTAATCTTAAGCTCAGTTATTTATTTCCGTTTTTCGTGAATACACGTGGGTCGCCTTCTGTGATAAAATATATTTACTTTTAATAATGTATATATTATCGAGTTAGACAGGAAGTGAATTGGATTCTTCTTTAAATATAAATGGATCTACTATTGATTCTGAAATAACCGATTGCTTTAAAAGTTTGGTGAGTGAATCTGAAAGCAGTGATGATGGATTTGTAATATTACCTGTAATGTTGTCATTTGCTTCTCATGCTTTGAATTTATTTCGGAAGATAAATTACTAATATGTTTGTGCAAAAAAATTCTCCTTTAATGTTTAAAACACTTGTTTTTTAATTTGCTCTTTTTGCTGGAAAACCAACATTCAACCATAATAACCCGAAATGTAGGCGCTTTCTTAAAAAATTAATTTTTTTGTATTTCACAGAAGCTAAGATTTTACCCAAACTTTAAAAAGAAATACATATATTGAATATACACTTAGTTTTAAGTAATATTCTTGAATAAAAAAATAAATATCTTTATGGCTGTTTTCTTCAAATTATGCAGCCATTAAGGGGTGAAAAGACCACAAAAAACGTGAAGGATTTTAAAAAGAAATATTATTTTGATTTATACTTAATGAAATTCAGGAATCAGGGCAAATCACAGGTTTTAAAGGGTGGCATCTTCCAATTTGAATGATATCCTGAATTAAACAGAAATGACGTACTCATTGTCTCCCCAGAACAAAGTTAGCTCAAATTTTTCTATTGGCAAGGAAACTTAATTTTTCCTCTGGATATCCCCAATGATATAGTTTGAAATTTGGTTCTTCCACGGCCGCTATCATAGGGAACCTCGTTTTCGAGGTACAGATATTAAGATAAAGAACTTATCAGTTTTTTGTATTAATGATCTAGACAGTGAACAGAAATCTAGCTTTTCATAACAATATTCAGAGACTCATGTGTTTCTTTGAAAATTCTCAAAAGGGACCAGTGATTGTTAAACAGTTTTGTAAGTATTGAAATGAAATTTTTTGTGTATGTTCTGTATTATAGAACATTCACATAGAAAAGAATTCTGTATGGTAGAAGTGTTTTAACTTTCAGATTTATTAATCACTGATTTATTACAAAATTTGCAGTCCCTTATGTTAATATAATCACTGTTTTTTTAAGCAATTTCATATAATAAGTAAGATAAAGTGCTCTAGTTTTTGTAAAATTTAAAATATCGCTGATCCGGAAGGTCATTTCAAAAATAAATAATATATAGCCACACATCAGAATTGAAAAATTTAAAATTCTTCATAATCTTTTGGTACAGAATGAACCACGTTTAGGTTATTTTTTGTAAATTTTTACCTAGTTTTCCAAATTTAGAAGTAATAACTTCTTTTTCTTTTCTTGATTTTAGCTTATTTGTCTTAAAATATACTAAAGAAATCTAAAAACAACAAAAAAACCCATATTTGAATTTTTTAAAAAAGTTATCATATGTAGTGTTGGATACCTTTAAATCTCAGAGAGGTTATTTAAATATCCTCGCTTTCTATACTTGTGGGATAGTATAACGAAAAAGCTATAGGAAATACATAAAAATTTTCTGGACCTATAAAGAAACGTTTTAACAAACCATGGAAAAACCATCATCATTAAGATCTTGGTTCCACAAAAAAATATTTTAAATTCACCTATTTATATTATATTTATATTATATTTATTTATTTTTGGGGCGAAAGAAGAGGTGCTTTTTAAATCACCACCAAAAAAGATGAGGAATGTTTCAGATATCTGAGCGTGAAGTTAAAAGAGGGAGAATTTACTGTTCATGGCTTCGGTGCTAGAAACTTTTATCTGATTCTCTCTTTTTTCGAAACAATGGGAAAAAAGGTAAAAGAAATGGAGGCTTTATTCTAGAAGGTAGTTCACATGGCTTTAGAGAATACTAAATATCTTGACTACAAATCCATTGTACTACGCATGCTGGCTAGATACGAAGCTCAAGGAAGCAATAAAAGCTTTACAGTTCATTTTTTACTCTTCCATATTGACTACATTCATGAGATCTTCGGAACCTACACTTAGAAGCAGGGTGACGAATTTCCTCATGATATCCGTGATATCGAGAGACGCTACCAAAGATAGAAAGCCATTATGGTATTTGAATACTATTTGATGCTCACGCTAGAAACCAAAATTGGAAACCGAAAGCGAGTTCTATAAAACACTAAAGAGAAAATGATAAGGATTCTCCAGAAAAAAAATAGGAGGCACTAAAGGGAGAGTATATATTACACGAAATTTGCATAATGAATAATAAATTTAGTTCATCGAAAATTGAAGTGATTATCTATATATTTAAGGTACAATAATTTTTTTCAAATATTTCTGCTTTTTCTTTTCTTTTTTTGCCAAATACTGTACCTGATCAGGAGAAGTGGAGGGGAATTTTTTAATTCACGAACATAAACATTTAATTCAGTAAATATATTCCAAGCTACTTCCGAAGCCTAACCAAAAATTTCTATATCTGTGCTTCTTTCAGTTTCAATTTCTTACAGTATACACTTTAATTTTTTTATATAAATGCAGCTTCTCTGTTCAAAATTATTAATAGGAATAAAAGTGTAAAATTTCGGAAAAAGAAAGGAATGAATGAGACCGACAATTTTTAAGCCCTCCTAGAAAATGATGAAGCGATAAAATGAAACAAAACCTATTTTAAGCCTAACTTCTGAAGCCTAACCAAAAATTTATATATTTGTACTTCTTTCAGATTCAGCTTCTTACAGTACACACTTTAGATTATTTTTTTATATATATAAATGCAGTTTTTCTGTTTAAAATTAGTAATAGGTATAAAAGTGTAAAATTTCGGTAAAACAAAGGAATGAATGAGACACAATTTTTAAGCACTACTAGAAAATGATGAAACGATTAAATGAAAGAAAACCTATTTTAAGCCTAACTTAAAAATTGATTACGCTTCCACACTAAAGGTTCGGGGTTTTATCTTCGGCTAGACTAGGTCGACTTAGCCTTCCATCCCTTCAGCGGGTTGATAAATGAGTACCAAGCTTGCTTGGGGACTAAGTACTGAGGGTTTAACTTCATACTGACCACCTAATCGGGACATCTGCTCATGCACCTCCGCGCTCAATGGTCACGTATAGTGAGATGAGCATAATAGACTTGACCCTCATTTGCTGTTGCACCACTGAGTTAAATTTAGTTTAAAAAATTAATTATATTGCATGAGGTTATGATTAATAAATGTTATTAGTTACAGAAAAAACTGTAAATATTATGTGTTATATTATTTTTTTTGCTTTTGTTTTTTACATTTGAATTAATTCGGTATCGTCAGTGGCGTAAAGTACACCATCAAAGCCCCCGCGGTGCTGGAGGAAGCAGGACTCTTAGAGGCCCAAAGCCTATGTTATGTTAAGGTTTTGCAATCCTTTGTAAGATACAGTGTGGGGCCCAGAACCTGACTTTGCAAGGATCTCTAATATTAAACGTTAAGGCACTGTGAAACATGTATAGAATATGGCGATTCTAAAATTTCCATTTCACACAAATATTTACACACTTTATAAAAAAAGGAACTAAGTCATACTTGTTATTTTTAAAATAACTATTGCATTTTTGAAAAGCTTGTGATGACTTCCAATTTTATTGGAAAAAAAATCATTTGAATCTGATTCATCAATAAAACATTAATATTGTATATTTATACTCTGGTAGTCATTAGAATTGGAATACTAGGAAAAGAAGCAAATAGCAGATGTTTATTTATTGTATATGTACAACAATACTTCTCAAACTTTCTATACCTGTGACCCTATTTTCAGTCATAATGTATTGAATTTAATAATAATATACTTTGGCGTAAGGCTACAGTACGATTTAAATTATAAACAATAGAAACTATTCAGATTATTAAATTTTGTTTATACTTTTATACATGACAAGGTAACTGGTAATTATTAAACATTTTTCTAAACTTTTAATACTGTTAAATTAATTATGAAACACATTGTGCAGTACTGATACATTTATAAGTGTATTATATCAGTGCAAATGTGTATTTTTTCTTATTATGTCGTAATGCAATTTGTTTTCTTCCCTTCCATAAATTAATTTTTAAAAAAAATAGTCTTTTGTTTTCGACTTTTCTATACACTCACATCCCCGTTGTAGGATTATCATGCCCGCATAGGGGGACACGCCCCACAGTTTTAGAAACACTTGTGTACAGTATGGCTATTTGTAGGCCATAAGGGTAATACAGGATCTGAAATTATGACATACAGCTGTAGCTTCTGGAAGTTAAAACTGCTCATAACCGGTTTGGCATCCAGATAAGTAGCGCTTAGATAGCAGATACGGGAAATTATTGTTATTTTTAAAATTCTGTTGTAATTATCAGCCTAATTAAATGAATAATATAATTAAATGAATCAGTGGTTAAGTTACAATTTGATCTGATCAAGTAGTTACCATTTTGCATTTATGAATTGAACTCCTATCATCCACCTATATAGGATATCTTCCTATGAGATAGATACACGAAGGTGTTTTATATAAAGGAAGGCCTTGGCTCAATTTTTTATTCCCGTTTTTTACTGTTTACTGAATGCTAGATAATGTATGAAATAGTATAAATGGCAATCGCGCTTGACCAAATTCTGTTTTCCGGTTATGAAGATATAAAATTCCTCTTCACTCTCTTTCTGAATTTTTCTCTCTGCACAAGAGATAAGCAGTAAGTTATTTTATAGTCATTCTCCAGCGACACATGATAAGGGAAATTAGTACCAAAAAAGGTGAAAGGTAGCGTAGCTGAAATACTTTGATGATTAATGTGTTTTCCAGACCAGATGTTTTCTGCAGGTTAAACTACATATAATAATGAAAAACGAAAAAAAAGCCAAAAAAATTTAATATTTTTCCTCTTTTGTATCATTACTATTTCTTAGTTAAATCTTTATAAATTTAGAGAATAATTTTCTCTTTTCATTTCATTAAATAACTTTTAACGACATAAAAACGTGCAACCATTTCTAATAATTTCAAACTTGTAAGAAGAACTAGATTTCCCGATTCTAACTGAAATATAAAAAAGCTTTCGCAATCGCAATCAATAGGCACAGAGAAAAATTAAATCTAAAGCTTCTGTTATTTCTATAGTTTTTTTTTAAAAAAAATATTTGTCTTCCGAAACAAAGTAATGGATCCGGATCTTTAAAAAAGTAAACGCAAATTAATTAATT
Organism: Trichonephila clavata; assembly: GCA_019973975.1. Taxonomy (NCBI): domain Eukaryota; kingdom Metazoa; phylum Arthropoda; class Arachnida; order Araneae; family Nephilidae; genus Trichonephila; species Trichonephila clavata. Next base: position 35,846 of record BMAO01022425.1, on the reverse strand, counting down.
ATTTCATAAAATAATATTGTTTTGATAATTTTATACCTCCGAATTTTTCTGTTAGAAAATACTGCTTCCTGTTAATTGTAACCAAACTCGAAAAACAAATACGGCTCCTTCTAACAATGTTCCTTCCTTCACCAAACTGAAAAATAGAATTATTGCCTCAGCTTACACAAAGACTTTCAAATTCATCAGCATCAACGGCAACAGATGCCCATTTCAGCAATCGATCCGTCACAGCAACAGGTTAGTTCTGCGCTTCGTTTAGGAATTTTACAACTTTATTTGAGTCATATTTCCAGTTGTTTTCAAAAATTTTGTACTGGAAACATTATTATTCACGGATGTTCTTAGATACTTAATTATATGTCAAAAAAGTGGTAGATATTTAAGTAGTAATATTAAATTTTCGTTATGTATGTAAAAAAATTAATTTTAAATTTGAGAAATAAATATATTTCATGTAAAAGAAGTTTTCGAAAAAATAATTAATTAATGAAATTAGAATCGAAAGAGACTATCCATGATATGTCTTACTATTAACAGTTTAATTAAGGAAATATGTTGTTTAATATGTATATTTAAATCACGGTTTTTATATATCATTTTGAAAGTAATTGTAGACGAGCGCATACAGGAAGGCGAGATGATCGAATTTCTTCTGAACAAATTTTTATTTCTTAGAGATGCACATCATATAATGTAAGAAGATATGATAGAACGTATTAAGATGATTTCGACATACCAAAACAACAAGAACGAAACTATTAAAAGACAAAATCGTACACCTTTTTAAGGGGGTCACTTCACAAAAGTCGATCCAAAAATCGATTTTTTCAATTTTGATTGAAAAATAAAATACCACTCTTTCTCTTTCTACTGCAATTTAAATTTTTGTTCTAGTTGAATTAGAAGTATTTTTAATATTTTTTTAAAAATTTGTTTACATCCGTCAAACCCAAAACCAGCTGATTGCCACGCCCCTTTCATTTCAAAACAAAAGACACTTGCTACTTTTCAGCCTCATCAAATATTTTAAATTGATTAAAAGGATTTATTTTGATCCGTAACTTGTTCAGGAAAGAAGTGAAGTGAATAATTGTAGCTGTTTGTTTACTTTCTGGAAACTCGCGTGTTGTTTTTTACCTCTTCAAATATTTTACGAATTTCTGCTATTGGAAACATTCTTTCTATCAAAACCTTTTTTAACATGTTTATGTTTAATAATAAAACGTTTAAAAAATGAAAGTTTGGAAACAAAGGTACAAAAACCCAAACTTTCCAGAAATTAAATGCGTCATAAGTCAGAATAATGAATTCAAATTATACATGAATAATTCAACTTTAAAAGCTAAGTTAGGTAAGTCAAATAAAGAGTATGTTTCCTTTTAGATTCATTTGAAAGTTTTTTTGAAATAATGAAAATTCTACTGTTTTCTTGTGCTTTGAAACCACATTTATTATAAATAAAATGTAAAAAACAAGGTATTCACATAAATTTTGGTCGCCAAATCCAAAGTTTGGTTCTAAAGTTGTTGACATGTTGTGACTTTTGTGATGTTATTCAAACATTTCTTAATACCAGGTTTACTAAAACAGTAGTTAATCAAAAAAGATACAAAATTATATGAAGTAAACACTGGGCTTTCATATGCTATTACTTTTATTGGAAAAGAGAAGCAACTGCGAAAATATTTTGTAGAGTTATGAATTGTCACGTCCACCAAAGTGGTTTTACGAGTTCATGCATGCATTAAATAACACGACACAGAAAGTAGCCAATCTATGGTATTATATATATAACTGCTGTCGAAATAATCATTTAATAATGCAAGTCCTAATGTACCGGTGTTTGTCTAGGCATTTGGCAAAAAGGGGTCATGTTTCTCTGAATGGTATTACAGCAGTTAGTGTGAACACTGGGAAAGTTGTTGATGCCGAAAAACTATAGAGTAAATAGTCAAGTAATTTTAACGGCAATGTACATAACATTGAGTGTTCGACAGATTACTTCGGAAGTAGTAGGGGGATGAAAGTTGAAGGTGCACTTTGTATTTTCCATAGCTCAGAGGCACGGCACAATTTACGATACACAAATTACGATTTACTAATTGCGACAAAATATTTGGGTGATGAGGACTTTAAAGCATACAAAGCAGTTTTAGAATCTTAACCTTAGAAAGATGTCAACATTAAAACATTAGAATGTGTTGGTCATGTTGAGAAAAGGATGGAGACATGACAGAGCATTAAAATCAAAATTTAAAGGCAAAAATCTTGTGGACAAAAAATCTCTAGGAGGTCGTTGTAGATTAACAGATGCAGGAATAGACAAATTGTAAAGATACTATGTTTCGTGTGGCTATTTGAAGCAACTCAGAAAACTTGTCAGTCATGATGCAAACTATTTGGGCTATATTTGTTTCATAATTTCTCCACAGATTTGAAAATACGACACGGCTTATGCCCCATGGGAGGTGATTCGTGGTGTGAATATAATAGTTCATACTGAAAGGTGACACATATAAGCTTAACACAACTCACCTATTGCAATTAGCAATTGCATTAAAAAAGTATTTAGAGATTTCTCTAGTCTTGAACTTTTATTTACGTGCTTTCACGGTAAAATTTAAAATTTCAATGAAACCTTAAATTGCATTTGATTTATAGTTCCAAAACTGTATTTATACAATTAGGAACTTTAAAAACTATAGTATTTGAAGCTACATTTTTATATAATCAAGGTTTCATTACCAAATTAAAAGTTTTAGATGTATTAAACATTCAAACCCTGGATTTCACAAATGTCGAGCGTTGGAAGCAGTAGATCATGCGCATATTAAGAAAGCAAAATAGGCAGTTTTACAATGAACCAAAGAAGCTAGAACTAAAAACAAACAATTAAAATGTAGACAAGAAGATGATCTTGCATATGATACCAGAAATCCAAGTTGTGGTTCTGGTACGTATTAGTTAATAGTAAATTTTTACTTTAAATCACTATTTCTCAAAAGTGTAAATTTCAACACAAAAGGAACATATTTGAAAAATCTACTTAATTTATAGCTTTGAAACTTTGCACATATGTTAACACTATACAAATAAATATTTTAATGAAAGATTTTGTCAAAACAATTATTCAAAAAAATTTTATGGATTAAAATGTACAAGAATTTTCATCGTTTTAATAATTTTGACGTGTTACTCCACATATGAATTTTTTTTAAAAAAACTAATCAAAATTTTGAAAAATGCTCTCATTAAAATAATAAAAACAATACAATAAATCTACACAAAAAAATTCATGACTGTACAACTTGTCAATTTTTCAAAAATGTTCCTTAAATTTGGTCATTTTTAACATTACGGAGATAGGGAAAAGGCTGCGTGAAGTGACCCCCTTAATACAACGGCCTGATTTTTTCTTAAATCGAAGTTGTATAATGTCTTTAAGTCACATAGTGTTGTTCTTTTTTTGGTCTTTGTGGCTAATTGTACCGATCCGGTGTCAGATGCAATATTGCGACAGCCTCAATTTTAACTAGGGTGACAGCTACAATTGCATTTCCTATATAGATAAAATCACTTATACGTAACACAAGATATCCAGGAAGAGTTAGGAATAAACAAAATTAAAGATAATACCTTTCATTTGGAGAGAAATTGTAAGAGACTTTCATTACACACTATGTACATATATTACAAAGATATACAACAAAATAGTTATATACCTAAGATAACTATAGTCATGATAGAATAGATTTAGCCACAGAAATACTAGAACAAACTCCTGGCCATAGGAACTAGGATTGCAGGTTTAAACAATGTTTTTCAGCCAGCCAACCTTCATCTGAATTTGCCGATACTCTGGGCCATAGGGAAAGCAAGAAATTTCTAGAGAAGTTAAACTATTATTAAAAATAAAACCATAATAATGTATATAGCTGTCGTGTTTTTGAGTAACATCAAGGCATTTTCTTTAAACTTTCTTTATTCAACGAAGATATTTTGAGATCCGCTTGCTAAGAGAGAAAAAAAGGACACCGTGTTTTAGCATCTATAAGTACAAATAGGTCAGATGTTTTTCAAGTACATTTCTTATTGAAGAGATATATTTGAAAGTTAAGCATGGCAGGCTAGGTAATAAAAATTAATGGTCGCAGATAAAAGTAATGTTTAGGATTATGTGTTCTTCATTCCTGAACTGGATAATAAATTTAATACTTGAAGATGTAACGGAAAACAAAAGTTAAAAGTAGTCTAGGGATTTTATTTTACGTCTCATTTAATTATCCTTACATATATGTGCACTGAAGTACCACGACATTTTGACCACCTATTCAGTAATGCGTTGCACCACCATCACGACATGTATGCTGCAAATTCTTGTTAGGATTGTGACGGCTCTGTTCGCAATTTTCCACAAATACACGGAAGTCAATACATTTCTGCTTTTTTTTTGTTTGAAAAATTGTCCGGTTTGTGATTAAGTCGAAAGACCTTGAAGTCGGAGAGGAATATTTCAATCACTGACCTTTTTTTTTTTAATTTCAGGATGCTAACCACTTATGTTCGAAAGCAAAAGTTATGCAATGTAGTTATAAAAATTTTAATGGCATTCAAAAAATTTTTATGCGCTGTGCTTAAACGTGAAGTGCGCGTTTCGTGGGTAAATGTATTGCATTTTCTGATGAATAGTTAATTCAAACGCATTCAAATGTAGCAAAATAATTTCACATTTTACGGAAAAACTAAACCCAGATGTCGGATTAGGTTCAAATCACAGTACAGTTCGGTACTATTTTTTGTGAGGTCTTAAGCCCTCATGTAATTTAATTCCTTCACGTAATATTTCGGTTCTTTTCTTTCATATGTTTGCTTAAGATTTTTGATCTCTGAAGATCCAACACCTCATGTATGCGACCCACGCTCCATATACTCTGATATATCTATAGGAAAGTCATATTATGTGGGTACTGTCTAGAACAATATTCTAATCTAATTAGCTTATCTCATTTTTAGAGCATGGCTCTACTGTTTATTTTAAATGAATTTAATTTGAATTGGCTTATTAACGGTAACCTAAAGCAACGCAAGGACTATAACAGGTGAACCTCCAAACTTTTAACTTTGCTTGATTGACCGGAGCTGGCAATCTCACTCTTTAAACTTCCAAAATGCCGCCCATCCGTTATAGTGGTCAGTGAAGCTGACTGTGGTGCCGTAGGGACTGGGTTCGAATCCCGGAGAAGGCATGGATGTTTGTGTTGTAATCCTTTCTTCTGTCTGTGTTGTATCCCCCGTGTTATACATTGCGTGGTGCACGGGGTTTATAAATGTTAAAAAAACTTCCAAAACATAAGAACGGGATCTAAGCTGAAATTGTAAAACGTATTACCCATGTAAGGAATGCAGGATATATCCTAAGCGTATTTTATTTTGTGAATACATTCTATGAAACGCAGGCAAAATTTTATCAAGCAAGCAAAGCGTTCAAAGATGGAAACTGTTTTCACAAGAGCAGTCGCTACATTAAGTCCTGTGTGGGTATTTTCACAGTTTGATGGATCTTAGGAGAAGATAAATGTAATAGTTCCCAATATAATCGCTTTATGGACATTAGAGTTCCTTTAAGTTAAAAATTAAATGCGTCGAAGCTTGACGAAGTAATAAGAAGTTTTTACTCTGACATATTGGTGTTATAACAGGATTTTCGTTTGATACTGAAACCTCTGCCAGATCAATTTCTGACATAAGGCAATTCTCACTGCCCTTGGGCATTGAAGAATTTATATAGTAGATGACCCAGTAACTTCTGGGTATGAAAAAGCAATGCATACTTAGGCATGACGGAAAAAGAAACATAATAGGACAAGTTCAGAAACCATTGGTTTAATCAAAAAACAAAAAAAAAGTCTCTGGGTTAAGAGCAAAGACTTAGTGAGCCATATTCAGATGTACGCAATTATGATCTAAAAGCAGTTTATTTCTAGTAGTAAAAGTTTTGTAATAAATCGTACATTATCGATGACGTTTGTCCCTATCTTTGCCATTCTGGCATATCGAGTTTGTATATCACTACCCTTCTGCCTACAAAGCCTATGAATTGTTTTTAATTTATCCCAAGATTATAATACCACATCCTCTATCGGCTGTTGGTTTATTCTCTCTGGCATGTTAGCCATTTTGTTGACATTGTCCAGGATTATTCAGTTTGAACCTCATTAGCAGACTTTTTCAGAGTCTAACGGAAAACAATGTGTCTGCTCAGAAAGGATTAATCCCGTTGACACAAATCACAAATTTCATAAAGGAACACACCCGGAGTGAGTGGAATGAAATCTACATCGTCAGACACATATGTCAGTGGTTAAAAGCTTATAAGCCAGAATTAAAACTTTTCAATAAAGGTCGCTTAAATGAAAGTGACATTGCTGTAATAACTTCGCATTTAAAAAATAAAGATGATTACGTGTGTCTCTATAGAAGGCGCAAAGTGCTGGAAATGCATAGGATATCGTCAGATTCCGCCAGATGCTTGTGTGATCATCATGGGTGCCTTCAAACGGTACGACTGCCATTGCTGCCACATTGTATAAACTGAGAAAGAATATCAAGAATCTCTTACGTGACGTGTGTCACGTATCCAGGTGCATTTATCACCTTGAAAGATAATGCGCATTTACATGTGGATGTGGCGTGACGAGCGTTGCTACAACAACTCCGCTGAGAGGTTCTCGAACATTCTTTCTGCAGCCGTACCTCTCTCCGCGTAAATACTACATCTTCGGTCCACTCAAGAAAACTCTAAAGGATCGGTGACTCCAGACAATAATGAGGTGTAAGCTGTTGTTAAAAATTAGTTCCACAGCTAAACCCGGAGCTTTTTCACTCAGAGTATCCATTACCTTGGGGAACACCGGGACATTTGTTTCAACCTACCCAGGGAATTTTTTTAACCTATATGTTACGTCGGTATTACTTCTTTCCTTTGTATACTAATTTATATTAATACCGTTAATTCATTAACCAAACTGACTGTAGTGCCACTTTTCTTTGGTCGACCCTTATATGTAATAAACAGAAAACATGTTGCAGTAAAGATTTAGCCCTTAAATACTTAATTTATTTATTTTCTACTGCAAAAGTAATGAACTCTAGTATGACACAAAAATATAATTCTAGTAAAACAGAACACTATTTAGGTATCACATAAATAAAGAAATAAATGGTAATCTTTAGCAACGAACAAACGATTAATGGCAGTTTTTACCATTCTTCTTCATTTCTTACTTTGGTAAAGGAATATACGTCAATCTGTGCTTTCTACAATTAACTTAAATATATTCTTATTATGAAAAATGTTTGTATATTGCTTATTGAAGTTGATTTGCAAAATATTTATCTAGGATGTTGATTAAAGAATTTAACTCTTGGGCACATTTTTTGAAATTATTTTACCTTAAGATATTGAAGAAAAATTCCCATATATTGTTACAATTCCATTACTGTGAATCATTCAATAAATACAATAAACAGAAAGAAAAGAACTACATTAATGCATTAAGTTTAATAATTAACTCGCGGTCACTCGCGCTGTTTTTGTACTGTCGTTACTCGCGGGTGTAGAGAACACCCCAAACTTTAAACACGTTTATTTAAATATGAAAAAAATTAAGTCATTAATGATGCACATTTGTAAAATACAAGATGTTTTTTGTATGATACAAATAAAAATATTGCATTTATTTTATACAAATTGGACTGACATTATTTTAAAATAAACCTGCAAAATTTTCATTTTAAAATACATAATTTTGTATTTTTTGTAAACCATGAGAAAAACGTTTATACCAGTAATAAACTTACTTCGTAATTAATGTTAAGGAAAGTAGAAATTTAAAAACAAATATTTTAATCATTTTCCAAACATGCAAAGCAGACTATAAACACAACTCAATTGCTCGCGGAATGTTCTCAGTACCCCAGATAAATTTTTGAAGGTCGATACGTTCCAGTCGTCCAGCGAGAATGATTGCATCATGCCTGAAAGTTCAATGACCTAAAATGAGCAGCTACTGAAAAAATCGCAGTTCTGCGCATTATTTTTACAATTTTAGGAGGCTTTTCTTGTTGTCGGGGTGTACAGAGCCCCCACGCGAGTGATCGCGGGTTAAATTAATTTGTTGAGTCCAAAGTGTACACACGGTAAATATCTTATGGAAACCTCAGTCTGATTCAATATTTGAAGTTCACGAAATAAATATGTTTCTAAGCTAATTCGAAATTTATTTTTTAAATTTTTGTTTCTGAAAGAGATTATTTTAACAAGATTTACCTGAGACATAATCAATTAAAATAATTGATCTGAGTGATTACGAAAATTATTGATCCGCATTATAATTTGTAGTTTGTGTTACTAGCAATTATATTTAAGCATATACAAGTAACCATTAAGCTAAAGAAAGTTTTATAAAATAATTATCATATGTCATAAAATATTCTCGTGCCATATTTAGATATTGTATTCAAAGATATATATATATATATATATATATAATATATATATAATTATTGATGAAGTATAAACAACATTAAAATCAGTATCAATTACCGTCATAATTAACATAAATATTTTCCTATGCATTAGATACAGCATTCAGTGATACTTCTGCTGGTTCGGTGCTTCGGCTGATACTTCGGTGATATTCAAACAAAATTTCATCCATCCTTCTCGCGAAAGTAATAATGAAATTAATTTTATTTACTTCTTATTAATCGAATCAGTTTAAAGATAGATTAATCTTACTCTATATTGTCCTAACATATTTCTATTAAAACCTTAAACTAAATGGCGTTCTTTTTTTTTCTTTACAACAGGATCTATACAAGGACCTCACGAAAAGCGTTTATTGAACGACCTGCTAACTGGATATAATATACTGGAAAGGCCAGTGGCCAACGAGACAGAGCCCCTTCTTCTCAGTTTTGGTCTCACATTGCAGCAGATTATAGACGTGGTAAGTATCATTTTGAATAATTATGAAACATTTTTAGTAAAATCTTTATTCCTATTCTGTCATTTAACGAAAATATTTATTTAAGAACGTTTAATTTCCCATATAGTCTCCTATAGCCTCAAATTGCTTTAACTATTTTTTTGCTATATTAAAAATAAAACTTCTAAAAAACATTTACTTTGAACACCAAAAAAAAAAAAAATGTGAAGTTAAATGTGAGCCAAAGTGGTACTAATATTTAAATTAGTATAATGGTTATTCCAATAAAAAAAATTTGAGGAAACTTAGTACTGTAGTTCTTGCTACAATAATACTGAACCGATAAACGTTCCAGCTTGTCTTAAAAGCTCAAAGCGTTCATATTGCAAGTTTTAGGTAGTATCATTAATTCAGTATGATAATATTTTAATACCAATACAAATGAATGAATTGCATTTGATGTGATCTACCATACAGATTATACTTGAACATCGAAAGTTAAGAAAGGTTATAATAGCAGTCAAATAACAAAGTTTCAAGTGTAGTATATGAGGGGCCCTTAGGATTTGGCGATTTTTATATAGATATGTTGAGATAACGAATTCATTCTGGCTTCCGGACAAATATCGCTAAGTGAAGTAGCTTGGCCATCGATTTTGGTCGCCAAAAGAAATGGACATCGCCAAGGGCCCTCTATACTACACTTAAACCAATAATGAATTATGTTTAATTTAATGCTAAATGCAAGCTTTTCTCACATAAGAATCTTACAAAATTGTATTCGATCTTGTTTAATGGAGACTGTATAAATAAATATACTACAGAATAAGGTATAACCAATACCGTAACATTGTCTATAATTGCTCATGGAAACAAAGGATAGATCAATAATTGAGTGAATTGTTTCTTCTTAGAAGATATTTTATTACACAATAGGGTTATTTTAAAGATATTCAAACCGTTAAATAGGTTACTTTATAAAGAAATTTAACCAAAGAGCTTGAAGCTTTTGTTTTTTCACTGTAACTACGTAGGAAAAATCTCAAATATATGTACTTTTCAAATGTTTCTAAAAAATCAAACCAACGATTTTTTTTTGTTGATATACTTTGAGTGTTATTAAAGGATTAGTACTGTCTAACAAAGTTTCATTGATAATTCTGAACTTTGGTAAGTTAGATATGTTAAGTATGAAGATTTTAATGAAAAATATAACAATGATGAAAATTAATACTCAAAGCAAAAAGATTTTGCTAATAAGACTTGGATATTCAGCATTTAAGTATGCTAATATATTTTCTAAAATTTCACGTCTCTCACTAAAACATTCATATTTGCAGCAAGTTATAAATTATTTATTCATAAAATACTGTTTATTAATAAGAAATATTTTAATCTATAGCTACAATTTTTAAAAAAAGTTGTTCCATACATATCTACGCATTATTCCAAATTTATTTTTAAATGTGATGCAAGAAAATAATTTTAAACTATAATTTAAGTTTTATTTAAACTTATTTAGACCCGAATTTTCTCACCGCAAATGCTATTCTCACGGTTTCTTCTGCAAACATTTTAAGAATAATAAAAGTTTTTAATAATGCGGTTGAATTTATTTTTCTTTAAAAAATAGCAAGCCTATTTTCTCTAATGAAAATTTCTTCTTCCTATTCTTGCGAAGTCTAATGAGGCAGAAATAGCGCAGAACTCGACCTAACTTTTAATTTTTCAAAAAATAACACTTTTAAGGCTTTATAGTTCATTTTCTGTTAATTCTCGTTTTAATTAAATTTTTTGACGTCTTCTGTCTTAAGCATGCTTTTTTTTTTCACTACAGCTATCAAAGTTTTGGAGATAATGAGTTTCTTTAAAGAACTTTTTCTTTTGTTTCTGTCAGAAGCTGCAAAATTTCCCTGATTTATTAACATCATCCATACAAAAATGTTAGAAGTTTTATTCTCTAATAATCCTCGGGAATGAGTTTCTATTTTTTTCTTTTCATTGGAAAATTTGAATTAAATATTTGGCCACAAACAAGGAATGATATTTAGTTAATTTTCGTAGGAGAAAAATAATTTAGTGCAGCATAAATTTAAACCTCCATTACTCGCTATTTAGGTTCATTAAATCGATTAAATATTCTTTATTTTTTATGTCGCAAGTGGATGGATTTAAAAGAAAATGGTTACGTTTTAATGAATTAGTTGTACTAGTTAGAGATGGCAAAATCTTTTTCAAAAGACTGGTAAAACATTAAAGAAATGCCAATATTGTCTGCATATTAAAAACTATGATTTTGGTAAAAAGGCACAAAATAAATATATTGAAAACTATTACAAACAATTACCAATTCATGAACTTGAATCTTTGGATTTGTTACAAATGTTATTTTCAAATAATTAGAGATATGATTAATACATGGGTATAGTTCTTTGAAAAGTACCAGTATTCTTTACGAAGAAATTAGCAACTTCTTTAGCGAGTTACTCTTACAACAGCTTGCATTTTGCAATATTTAGTTTATGCTGTCGAGAATGTGGATACATTCGCACCAAACATTGTCATAAGCCTCTCGGATCTCTGGAAGGTGCATTTGCCCCTTTAACTGGTTAATTGTTTTACCCAAAATGTTTACAAAAATGCACAGTTTTTTAAGCAATGTAACTAAGCATAATACTTAAAAAAGTGAGAAAACGAATGAATTTTATTTTAATTTTTAAAAATTTAAAGTTTTCATACTATTTTTATTATTATAATCATGGAGTACAAAATCTCTTAAGGGTTTGTTTTTTCTGCAAGCTATGAATTTGGAAGAAAATTTCTCATGTACACAAAAAATTTTTATATTCGTGCATCTTTTTCAAATGGTTGAGGATTTTGTGTTGAGTGCATATATACATACAGACAACAATTTGAAGTATTATGTAACACAAAGTCTTGTTTTGCAATCGGAATAGAAACATATCGACTTTTTTTTTATTATATTTCCAATTTCATTTACTTTTAAGCAACGAACTGCTCATTGCCTGTCAATTTCTGTTGTTTTCGAAAATTTTCGAGAATCTATAAATCCTGGACTTCAAAGAAACTTCTCGCCTTCACCACAAAGAAAATTCTAGATCAGAAGTATTTCAGTACCATGTGCAAACTACATCTCTTAAAAATACGGGCAAATCAAGGATAGAAAGTAGAAAGTAACAGTGTCCGCAAACTTTACGGGAAAACAGCTCACACACACACGTATGCATTATTGCATATCATATAAACTAAACATGTTGGCAGAAGAATGTGTTTCTTTAGACAATCGATGCAACGTTCTTTGCCGAAGTTGTCTCCGATAATTGTCCGCTGCACAGTTTTCTATACTTAGTAGCAGGGCACGGCAGATTTAAAAGTGATTCGCTGCCCCATGAGTTCCCAAATCTTAGCCGAAAAGAACGCATTTGGGCTCATTTCGATATCCATATTCACAGGAAGACAACCAGCCACTGCTATCAAGCGTACTACAGTCGGCAAGTCCACAGATATATGTGCAAAATATTCAGCAATATCAATATAAATTATAAAGAGTTATGCTTATTAATATTCTAGATAGATCCCCCGATTTCTTAAGCTATAGTTGTAATATCATGAATCTAGACACAACGAAATGCATTTGAAACTTCTTCTCATAAAATAATGTTTATATAGCTCATTAAATTTAAATAAAGGAAATTTCAAATCCATTGTATTGCATTCTTAAATCACTTTTTTAAAACTTATGTAGTATGGAAAGCCAGTGAAAAAATTCGAGATGAATAACATAATAATTTATCTCTCTCTTTTATGTAAATGGAATCAAATATTGAAGATTGGTTTAAGTTATTTTTGTGGCTCCATTATTTTTATGACTTAAGTTTCTTTTTTATGAATGGTCCTAATACATTTTTTACAATATCAATAAATGAATTTTAGATTTATAGTCATGTATTAAAGAAATAATTTATAAACTTTTTGAAAAGCTATTTTTTCTCTCTGTAGAAATTTTTTTCTTCTCATTGTTGATTTTTAATTTTATGGACTAAAACACACCTTAAGTCATTCTTTTCGAAAAACTCTCAAAAAATAGTGGTTAACATACACACTAATTTAAAAATTAAATTTTTGTCATAAGAATTTTACGTTTTGACAGAATAATAAATTTCGATATATATATCATATATAAACTCATTGAATACATTACTCTTTTTGCTTTGAGTTTATATAACTAGAGTAATTTTCCTGGTGCCATTATTTTGCCTGATAGTGAAGACGCTTTGCAGGTTATCTCCACCAATAAAGTTTGCTCTTCCGAGAGAATTTATGAATGTAGAAAGACTCTTAGCATTTTGGCTAGTTCAATTGTCTTGCTGTAGATTCCTGCCCATAGTGGCATCGAGGGAGTTCAAAGAGCCGTTTTCCTGGTAAAGAAGGGAAAGTCTATTCTGCAAACCACTTATAACCATATGACTTTTAATTCCACAAAACTCTTATTAAATTAGATGTTAAGAGGACGTTTGCCTCTTACCTATTAAATGAAGCTAAGGGAAAGGCCTGGGAGTGTCTCACTAGTTCAAAGAAAGTTATTCTAGATTTTCCTTGTCCAGTAACTGCGTTGTTATTTCGTCTTTTAACTGGATATGATTGTTTGAATGTCCATTTTCATCCTCTTAAAATTTAACTAAAGGACACTTCAGTCTGTACTCCTTGAAACTCTGGACAGTCCATGGATAAGGAGCATATTGACGAATTCTCAATTATTGGGAAGAAAGATCAATATATTAGTGGCTTAGGATAGTGTTTCTCACACTGTGGGAGAGCCCCCTTAAGGGCGTGTTAACTCTACGAAAGGGCGCAAGAATATAAAAAGTAAAAAAAAAAAAGATTATTTTAAGAAATTATTAATTTACTGAAAGTAAACAAACAAAATACATTCTGACGTAATAAAATATAAAATACACATTTGCAGTGATATAATACACTTATAAATGTATCAGTACTGCAAAGAATATTTTATAATTAATTTGACAATACAAAGTTAAGAACAAGTTTAATAATTACCAGTGACCCCATGGCTTGTCATCTATAACATTTTTACAAAAATTAACACTTATTTTAATAATTTCTTCGGTTTGTAATGTAATCCCTTAACTGCCGGTTAAAAGTTATGGGATTCGCTTCCCAATGTAACAGTTTTCCACGTAGGTGAACGTATGTGATATAGTGGTGGAGAGATAAAAAGAAATAAATAAGTAAAACCTTCTCTGAAATAAGTAAATCCTTCGCTATGTCAAGGCCCTTTTATTGCATTTCGAATCCTTAGAAATAATTTTTTGGATAGCAGTGCACAAAGAAGATCGTATTTTGGAAAGACGTAAATATACGTCAGGGGCAATTAACGCTTTCATTGAGTGAGACGTTTATATACACCAATAACATTTAAGAGATTAAAGACGTATTGTAGCTTTATCATCGAAGTATAGTATTATTGGATTCAATACATTGTTATTGTATGGAGGGGTGCGATGAAAATTATAATTGAAAATTGGTTTGCAAATATTGAAAGTTTGAGAAGCATTGATTTAGTGGCCAAATGTTTGGTATTTGTATAAATAAATTTTTTAATTCGATGCTTGCTATCAATTTTACTTCTATTGAATAACACGTACATTTTCTGTTGTTACTAAAAGCGAATAATAAAGTGAACTGTGTGCATCAGTTTAACATATAAAGGCATACTAAATTGAGTATGACAAAGAAGATTAAACAGTCTCCCCTTGATGATGTGTTTTCAAAATTTTAGAATGAGATAGTTTATCAACTCATTTTAATCACTATAGAATTAGATGCGAACACAAATTAAATTTATAATCTTACAATTAACAAATTAATTCGGTTACAGCTTACAATTTGATCCTATTACATTGCTTATTTTATTTTTCATCTATGTAAAATTTGATTTTCCTCTCAGTGTAGGAATAGGTAAATTAATCCATTAGACAATGTCTAGTTAATCCTTTTGTGAGCATTAGGCACAGTAAAAATTTGGAACTGTTAAACAATTAATGTAAAATATAATTAAACAGTTTGAGGTAGATATTCTAAAAGTGAACTGAATATTTAGGAAATTTGATTTTAAAAAAAAGCGAACAAATGAATAGTTTTTTAATTATATTTAGTATCTGCTGAATTAGAATATAGATATAAAATTGTCTTATGAAGGTTTTTACAAGAAAAAAAATTACTTAAATGCCATTTTTTGGCAAAAATGAAGAAGGAATGTCATATTTTCAACACATTGTTCTTTTATGAAAAATTCTTCTACAATAATAGTATTTGTCTGCAAATATCAAAGACTTCTAAGACTGGAAATGAATAAATTTTTTTGAAAAATCCACATTATTTTCAGAGTTACACTTAATTGAAATTACAACGGGTATTTTTTGATAAAATTTTTCTACGCTAATTTAATAAAATATCAAAAAATCCATTTCTGAGTTATATGTTTCATAATTTTTAGTTCAAACCCAGTAAAGAAGCCTTAGCTATATCTAGACAACTTATTATCTATATATACACTGCTGGCCACCGTAAATGCACCAAGTAAGACAAGAGATAGCGCACCAAAATTTATTTTATAGATAACATGTTGACCAAGTATCAAATGATTAAATTTATAGAATTCTGTGAAGTGTGGTTCCTGCCAGAATCAGTAGCCAGAGTAGCCGCCATTGTTGGAGATCACCGCTACCACACGCCTCGGCATTAATTCAAAAAGACTTTAGATGTGTTCTTGGGGTACAGAAGACCACGTAGCTTCCCACGTTGCTAAAGTTGTTGATCCGGTGTGGCAGCTGGGGGTGTAATATTGGTCTATCGTTGAGCAACCATGAACCACATGTTTTCTATCGGCGAAATATCCGGAGAGCGAGCCGGCCAGGGAAGCAATTCAATCTGGTGATTGACGAAGAACCTTTGGACAATGCATGCCACGTGTGGTCGCTCATTATCCTGTTGAAATAGGGCTGTGGCCAAGCCCTGGATGTAAGGAAGGACAACTGGCTCCAACACCTCGGAGATGTAGCGCTGGCTGTTTAAAGTACCGGCAATGCGTAATAGAGGAGTGCGAGAGTGATATTGAATAACGCCCCATACCATAATACCCAGTGCAAGACCAGTGTGGCGATGCATAACGCAGCTGTACAGCATCCTCTATCCACGGTGTCTCCAGACTCGAATCCGACCATCGTGGTGTTGCAGACAGATGCGTGACTCGTCAGTAAAGACAGCTTCATTCCATTCTGCCACCCACATCCTTTTTTCATCGCACCATTGGTGGTGGAGACGTCTGTGGTTCTGTGTCAAGGGTAGACCAAGCAATGGACGTCTTGCGGACAGACTACTCTGCTGTAAATGGCGTCGAATGGTACACGTAGGCACTGAATGATGCGTTGCAGACTCAATGTGTTGTGCTATGGTTCGTGATGTGACTGAGAGATCCGTCACTGTCATGCGCACAATTTGTCTGTCCTCACGTGAAGTGGTGCGCTGAGGTAGATTTCATCGATCACGTCGGTCCATCTTACCCTCCTGCATGCAACGGTCACAATCCGAATTACAGTTGTTTGGTTTCGTCCAACACGGCTACCGATTTCCCTGAAAGATAATCCACAATATCGATAGGCCACTCTATCTTACCTCTGTCGAACTCGGATACTTGATCAAAAGCTAATCGCTGTTTTCTACAAGACATAACTGATCGTTTTTTTTTGAAAAAAAACACAAGAAAAACACAATTTCCGAACTTTAAATCGTCGAAATCTCCAAGCCTTAAATAGCGCTTTGAGGTGGCGCCACAGACGTGCGTGATGTGTGTCTGCGCTAAAATTCTAATCATTTGCATATCTCACCTCCACTAATGCATAATATAAATTTCATGTTATTTGCGTGCTTCCTTCAGAGTGTTGCATTTAAGGTGGCCAGCAGTGTATAAAGGAGAAAAGTGACTCACTGGCTGACTGACTGACTGAATGACTAATCACGATATGTCTCCGGAACTATTCAACATACAGACATGAAATTTGGTAGACATGTTCTTTTCATGGAGTAGAGTTCCTCTAAGAACGGAGTTTGCGAAATTCGCACCGCAAGGGTCGTTACGGGTATTAAGGGACATTATAAATAATTGTTTCCATTTTTCAACTACTTGACGTACAATCTTGAAATTCGGTAAGCAAATTCCTTTCATTGAGTAGAGATCAGCTACAAAATGAGTTTGGTGAAAATCGACCCCGAGGGGTTTTGCAAGGGATTAGGGAGCTTTATAGGTAATTATTCCCATTTTTAAACTATTAGGCGCACAGTCTTTAAATTAAAAAAAATATTCCTTTCATAGAGTAGAGATCAGCTACAAGATGGATTTTGTGAAAATAGCCCCTCCAAGTGGCGGCGTTAACGTGGATTGAGGGGCGTAATCGATAAACATTTCCGTTTTTAAAGTACTTGACCTACCTGGTTGAAACTTGGTGGGCTTGTTTCCTTCATGGAGTAAATATCCGCTACAAAATGTATTTTGAGAAAATTGACTCCCAAGGGGTGTTGCGAGGGGTTAAGTTTTTAATTATCCTGATTTTTAAACTATTAGACGCACACTTGAAATTTGTTAAACAGATTCCTTTCATAGAGTAGAGATCTGCTACAAAAGGAGTTTTGTGAAAATCGCCCTCAGGTGGCGTTGATGGGACTCAAGGTGCGATATAGATATTTTTTATCCATTTTAATTTATTAGACTCACAGTCTTCAAATTTGGCAATCAGATTCTTTCATACAGTACATTTCTTAAAATGGGTTTTGTGAAAACAGAACCCCAAATGGGGTTGCGGGTGCTCAAGGGTCGTTATAGATAATTATTCCCATTTTTAAAGTATTAGACGTACAGTCTCTAAATTTGGTAAAAAGATTCCTTTTGCAGAGTAGAGAACCCCTACAAAATGTGTTTCGCGAAAATCAAACCACAAGTTTCATTTCGGGGGATTACGGAGTGTAATAAATATATATTTTCGTTTTTAAACCATTATACGTACCTGCTTGAAAATTGGTGGGCATGCTCCTTTCATGGAACAGAGTTCCATTAAAGCGAAAATAGACCCCTAAGGAGGGTTGCGAGGGGTCACGGGGAGTTATAGAAAAAAAAATTCCCGTTTTTGAATTGTTATACCCACGTACTGAAATTAGTTAAACATGTTTTTTTGTTGGATAGGAATCTACTAAGAATGCATTTTAGGGAATCAACTACTGGGGGAGCAGGGGGCTGCTGGGCGTATTGACACAAAATAAATTCCTTTTTCGAACTACAAGGACTATAATTGTCGGTGGAATTTGGTTTGCATTTCCCTTTTGTTAAATTGAAATCCGCTAAGAACAATTATATTGTAGAACAACTGTCAATGGAATTATGGAGGGTATTGATAATAAAATCTTCGTTTTTACTCTATTAGACTTAGACTTAAAATTTGTCTTGCATGTTTATTTTGTTGAGTAGAGAAGAGATCCACCAAAAATTGGTTATGCGGAAATCCACTTGGTTATAGGGTTACGAAAGTGCAAACATTATTCTACGCTTCAATTTATAAAATTTTTAGAAAATATAAATTAGAAGTTCGGCCCTTTTCTATATCAAGAGTGGAAAGTTACAGGTATACTTATATTTTCAATATAATTGAATTCTTAATGCTAGGGCTTAGATATCAATAATATATATATATATATATATATATATATATATATATTTATAGTATACATTTAGAAAACATCATGAAAT
Organism: Trichonephila clavata; assembly: GCA_019973975.1. Lineage (NCBI taxonomy): Eukaryota > Metazoa > Arthropoda > Arachnida > Araneae > Nephilidae > Trichonephila > Trichonephila clavata. The sequence goes on along the minus strand of BMAO01022425.1, from coordinate 17,015 downwards.
ATCCAGCGAAGCGAGCGGGTAACGGCTAGTTATTATTATTGATACATTTTTCATAAAATGCGGATGTTTTGAATATGTGTAATTTCTTCTTGATTTTTTGTCAAAAACTATCGTATTTAAATAATTTTTTTTCTTGAAATAACATTCTAAAAATAATTTTATATGTATATTCGAATCCAAGTAATATTAAACATCAAAAAAATTATTTATTTATACTTTTTTTAAAAATCACTGTTTTGAACATAGTCAGTTCACCTTAAAAATTAATAAACATATATGTTTTAGTTTTTAAAAATAATAATAGAAAAATTATTATATCTTTTTAAAGTTTAAAATTTTTTCTACTGTTTTCTCTCCCCTTAATCAGTTCAAACAATTTCGCATAATTATTATAGTGATTTTGATAATAAAATTGTCATACAGTTATGTATTTATGTGTGTTTATGTGTACCTATATATATATTTAAACCTATATGTGTCTTCAGTCTACCTCTCTCTCTCTCTAAATATATATGGAGAGAGACATAAATATAAATATAAAAATTTCCTATTAAAAATTATGTATCAATTTAACGTGTAGTAGATTAACATTTATTACTATACTGCACAAATTAATGTATTCATTTGAAAAAGGGAATTTTCACTGATTTTAAACTGCATGTTGCACAACTAAATGAATTGAAGTTTTTTCAAAAATTATTTGCTTTATTTATTTATTTATTTTTTTTGGAATAAACAAAACTGTTTGCAACAAAAATTATTTCAACATTAAGCATTCAATGGAAAAAAATAATTAAAATTTTCAAATATTCAAAGGAAAAAGATAAAAAAAATTCATTTTGTATAACAAATGGAAAATGCTAACGATTAAAAAATGCATTCTCACAACATATTTTTAAAAAATTTTCTTTTAAAATATAAATAACTTTGTAAAATATATTATTAATGTATGCATTAAAAATTACCTAGATATGAAGTGGTTAATTAAATGTCTGTTTATCATAGAATGGTAAATAAATGATGACGGGCATTTGAAACTTTTGTTGAACCTTGCTATACATATATTTGGATGTGATGTACTTTTAATTCAATTCCTCTTCAACTGAACAATACGCTCCTAAGATAAAACTTAACAAGACTGTATAGTATTCCTTTGTTATAAAAAATCAATAATTGTTACGTATCACTACTTCAAAATAGTCTTCATTTTCTAGAATAAAAAAGTAATTAATAATTTCTAATAATCTTTAAGCTTTCTTTTAAAATCCAAATCCTTAAATATCTGCATAAGCATACGTGTGTGCGTGAGCGTGCTTGTGTGCATGAGCGTGAAACTTATAAGCTGGAATTAGTGTAAATGAAATATCGACATTTTTATTGTTTTTTTTTATAAAGCTTCAAAATGACCCCAGTAGCAGAATGATCATGGTCACGAACCGATAGACTTCGTGTAAGAGTTTGATTCTTTGTGCCACTAAGGACCTGCCATGTAGATGAACTGATGAGTATAACGTGGGTAATAGTTCTCCCATTGGCGTAGTGTGAAAGTTAGGAGAGCCGATGGACTCAGGAGTTCTCTTTGGCATTTGACTAGGGCTCAAAACTAGATATGTGCTCGAACGAGTTGCTTTGGACAGCGACGCTGAGAATGACTCACTCATGCAACTTCAATTTATTTCTCGAATAAATTATGTAAAATTATTATTTAAAGCAATGCGGAATTAGCATCCGTTACTTTTCGATAATAAGTTTTGGTTTTGATAATTTAATTCTTTTAACTAACAAAATTATTTATAATTGTACATAATTTTTTGAATCTGACTTAGCTTTTGTAACTTTTTTTTAAGATAAAGATTATACTTATCATAAAATATGTTTTATGGATTCGATTGCTTGGAAATAAATTTCTATATTTAAATCTATTTAAGAAAATATTAAGTTGAAGCGATTAGGAAAAATGTAAAAAATAAAGAGAAGTAGCAATGTACTAGCATTAATTCTACATGGTTAATATTCACTAAATGAGTAAAAATACGTTTGACTATTTAGATTGTTTGTATTTATTCCTTTGATTTTAAACTACGATTAATTAAATAAAAGTAAGAAAAACTAAAACAACAGAAAATAAGGTGTTAATTTTTAATAGCCATTTAATTTATTCATTTTTATAATATTTATAAATATTTGATTTTAAATCATTTGTAATATTCCAGTTAGTATTGGATTTTATTTGATTGCAAATATACATATGTATATTAACTGGCATACTCTGAACTGCATCATGTATAAGAAAAATTAAGCAATAACAATGTAAAGACGTTTTATTTTTGAAATAAACATCTGTTCAAAAGTGATAGATTTGAAAAATTTATTAAAAATTAATTTATTTAATAGGCTAAAGAGATATGCAACTGAGCTGTCCCCCTGTGATGTGCAATATATTTAATATTTCCTTGCAAAATTATGAAAAGACAGCTATAGTCTAAAAGGGATAATGGAACTAAGAAAATACTTCAGTTAAATAGAACATCGAAAAGGAAGTTTTATGGGGTATAGAGAGTATACTTTTAAAATTAAGTTCACTAGTTTTCCAAGCAGTTGTAACATTTAAACTGTTGAAAAAAGGATTAGAGCAGGCCAATTTTACTTGTAGAAAATAAAAATGGCAACATTAGAAATAAGTATTTTTAAGTCTATTTGTGTAGGATAGAAACATAAAAGTTATTCAAAATGTGTTATAAAACGAATACAAATATTTTTTTCGATAACCAAATATTCGTAGGATAAGTTTCAAAATTTCTGAGAAAGATCTTCTCTTTCAAATACTTTTGAAAAGACTTTTCGCAAGACCTTTCAAATATGTCAAAACATTTCAAAAACGTTTGTTCTATTTTGAAACATAACTTATTCATAGAACACATACAAATAACTCCCTTTAAAATCATAGTTGATATACATTTTGATCGATGAACCAGAATATTATTAGTGATTTTATAGCAGGTTATTTTATCCTGATGTGTCAAAATATTTTGTAAAGGAAGTAGAAAAGGTACTTCTGCATTTTTATTTAACTGTGTGAAATTCTTACTGTCAAATGTAACCGTAAATTTTATACATTACATAAAATATCTATGACTCAGTGTTTATATTCAAAATATATTTGTACACAGATATTAAATTAATATATATACAAGGGGTGATCAAATGAAAAGGTACGAAACGACATAAAAATGAAACAGTTAAATATTTGCATATTCCGCCAAGGGAGAATGTAGCGAGACATCTCGGGATGCCATTGGAGACTCTGACTGGGATCGGATCATGCGCGGGTGCCCGCATGCGCAGGAGAGAGCAAAGGCTCTTATAAAAAGCGGCGTCCAAATGATGCGGCAGTACGTATGAGGACAGGATGGCGTTCGCGTTGCAAAATTCGACGATTGAGGAGCAGCGAAGTGTTATCCGATTTCTGACAGCGGAAGGTGAGAAACCGGCAGCTATTCATCGGAGGATGGTGACCGTTTACGGGGAGGAATGTGTCTCTGACAAGTCTGTCAAAAAATTGAGTGCGAGTTTTCGTGCAGGCCGTGAGAGTGTGAGTGATGACCAGAGACCATGCCAGGCATACACTGTCATTACGAGCGATCTCATCGACAAGGTAGACAACCTAGTGAGAAGTGATCAGCGTGTCACATTGCGAATGTTGGCGCTGAAGGTGGATGTCAGCTATGGAACCGTGTAGACAATTGTTCACGACAGGTTGCGATTTCGGAAGGTGTGTACCGCTTCGGTTCCGAAGCAGCTCACCGACCAGCAAAAGAAACTGCGTATGGGACTAGCACTGCAACATCTGTTTCGGTATCATAAAGACCCCGTTTTCATGAAGCGGATCGTCACAGGTGATGAGACCTGGTGCCATCACTATGAGCCAGAGACAAAGCGGGACAGCATGCAGTGGAAGCATGCGTCGTCACCTCCCCCTAAAAAGTTCAGAGCCGTGAAGTCAGCAGGCAAGGTATTGCTCACTGTCTTTTTCGACGTTCAAGGTCCGCAACTTGTGGAATTACTCGAGCACAGAAAAAGCATTAACTCCGATGTGTACTGTGAGACACTCCGACGCCTACGCAGGTCCATCAAGAACAAAAGCCGGGGCTGCTCACGGAGGGTGTGGTTCTGCTCCATGATAACGCGCGTCCACACGTCTCCAGAGTCACACAAATGGAACTGGACAAGTTCCAATGGGAGACGTTGGACCATCCGTCCTACAGTCCGGACATGTCACCCTGCGATTTCCATGTGTTTGGTCCACTGAAGAAACACCTGAAAGGAAAGCGCTTCAACTCGGACGACGTACTCAAGGACACTGTGAAGGACTGGGTCTCGTCACAGCCACAGGAATTCTGGGAACAAGGAATCCTGCGGCTTGTTCATCAGTGGGATCGTTGTGCTCAGGCCTATGGTGTATATTTTGAATAAAGTCTATATTTGTACCCACCGTGTCGTTTCGTACCTTTTCATTTGATCACCCCTTGTATAAAGGCAATGTGTCTATTTGAATACATATATCTTGTTTAATACGGAGTTTCAATGAAAGTGTTTACAAACAGCTGCAAAATTTTGCAAAAGATATATTTTTTTCATTTTAAACATGTTTCTTTCAGTATGAGTATAAATTTTAAAAGAACAAGATCTTTTCTGATTCATAAATTTGGTCTTTGTAAGCCTATAAAATATTTGCTTTATAGGAAGTTTTATCTGTACCGTTTGTAATTAAAGTAAAATCAATTATTTTTCGAACTATTAAAAAGCGTTAAAAAGTCAATAATGTAGTATTTAATTTAAGTTTAAAAAATCTAAGCAATACTTATTAAAAGAAATCATAAAAAATTAGTAATTTACGTTAAAATTTTACGGTTTTTAAAATAATTTCGCTAAATTTGTTAAAGAAGGAATTTTTACTCTACGGAATTACAGAGGATTACTTATAAAATTTGTAGAAAGAATAGGTAATTGAAAAATTAATTTTTGAATTTTCTACTAATATATATATACACTGGTGTCTAAAAGTTAAGCATAATTTATAATTATGTGAATAAAGAAGGAACTGTAAATCAGAATGGCGAGAAACGTGATATGCGAGTGTAAAATGTTTAAAATAAGGAAGCAAATCAAAAGAATGATAATAATTAATCGTATTATCCAAAGTAGCAGTTTGAAAGAAAACTCAGCATAGCAAGGGTTTACACTTTAAAGAAAAAATGAAAGGAAACATTAAATAAAATACTGATGCTGCAATTTAATAAGGCGTGTGGTCCCCTCTGACAGCCAGGCATGCTGCACAGCGATTTACCATACTTGCTATGAGATGATGAATGAGTTGTGGGCTCAAACGGTTCCAAGCATCTTGGAGAGCTCTCTTCAGTTCTGTAACGGAGCTTGGTGGGTGCGAAAGGCGTTCAATTTGTCCCCAAGCATATCCCATATATGCTCAATAGGATTTAAATCAGGGGAGTTCGCTGGTTACGACATAAGCTGGATGTTTTCCGTTTCAAGGAAGTCATCAATTAGCACCGCTCGGTGACATGGCGCATTAGCATCCATGTATATGAAGTCAGGACCGACAGCACCTGGAAACAATCGAACATAAAGTTTAAGAACTTCGTCTCTGTATCTTTGAGCAGTCACAGACCCCGTGTCAAAGAAATGGAGGTCAGTGTGGCCGTTCATCATGATGCCTGCCCATACCATTACTCCCCTTGATGGAAAATGATGTCTTTCCGTTATGTTTCTTGGTTCAAAACGTGTTCCACCTTCTCTCCGTATTGTTACCCACCGAGAATCACTACTCAGACTAAACCGGGACTCGTCACTGAACATCACATTGGCCCACTCTCCCACACTCCAACGTTGATGTTTCAAACTCCAGTTCAAACGAGCGCGTTTATGCGCAGACGTGAAGGGAATTCAAACTGCTGATCTTCTGGCATACAGGCCAGCAGTTTGCATTCCCATCACGTAGTTTGCTCCTGTAAATAGTTTGTCAGGAAATTTGTATTCATGTGGCGACTGTGAGTGCCGAACACAGTGCTCTGGTGGTGCTGCCCCTCTGACGTCGCGCACTTATTACCAGATATGAGACTTGGCGAGGGGTTGTGACTCTTGGTCGACCTGATACTGGTTGTCTGGTAGCATCTCCCGTTCTTTGAAACCTCTGCCACAGTCTTGAGATCACAGACTGGTCAACAATCAGAATTCGAGACACTTCGGTTTGTGATCGTAAGGATTCCAGCATTCCAATGATCCTTCCTTTCGTAAACATGTCCAATTGGCGTCTTTGTGCAATCATTCACCTTTTTTGATGGTTAACAACGTTCCTTCACACAGCAGTTGCACGAAACTTGTCTGAACTGCCTATGCTGCGGGAATCGGTTTCTCCGCGTTCCGACATGCGCCGGTGTTTCGCGCAGGACGTAGTCGACTGAAAAGTTTTGCATAAACCCAATGTTTCTTCTTCACCCAATTAATATCCGCAAGAAATTTGGAATAATTTTACGAATATTTACTCCATGTTTTTTGCATTTTACTATTCATGTTTAACTTTTGGTCACCAGTGTGTGTATATATATATATATATATACATATATTTTACTTGAAAATTATCATGCAGCAATAATCGTTTGAGTGGCTAAGAAATGGAGGTGTTTGAACACCTTTACAGTTTCGTAAAACAGGTATAGAATTCTTAACATTACGTATAAAAAATTTTATATTTAACGAAAATATACCTTTCTTTCATTATATTAATTGTGAAATATACTTAAAATTATTGTTTATTACTTTGCATATATAATAAGATTTTTAAAAAAATTAGAGATCTCGTAATTACTAAACGTCTTTTTTAAATTTAATAATAAAATAATGTGTCTCAAATTATCCTTTACTCTTCTATTAATTAGTAAAAATTTCTTGCATAAATTTTTGAATTAACTTACACCAGTTTTTCCATGTAAAATTCATTCATTGCTATACTTAAGTTTTGCTTTCAAAGTATATAATTAAGTTAAAAAATTAAATATTTTACATGCGAAATAATATGCATTTGTGCCCTCTTTATTTCTAAAAAGGGATACAAATACGAAACAAAAAAAAATTACCATTCACGAAATAATCTTTTGTGCTCTACTTATTTAGAAAAAACGTATTAGATAAAAAGTACCATGTATACACACAACAGTACTGGTCAGGTTATTTTGCAGGAAAATAAGATGTAGAACCTTTAAAAAAGGAATTCATTTAAGACCCCAACATTAAACTATAGAAAATGTTTATATTTTCGTAACTTTTCGGTTATTATTTATGCTTTTTAATAAATTGTATAGTTCGAAAAAGTAGGTAAAATAATGAAAGTTTTAGTAAATTATATTTTTTATCAAAACAAAGAAGATAAAAAAAAAATTGAACGACAAATTTTTGATTGTATCTCTTTTATTTTTAAAATACCCTTAGTGACACATTGTTGCTCCAAAGTTGTTTCGTATAAAAAATGTAATTTAATTAACGATTATCTTGCTACGATAATTAAGAATGAGTAGCATATTATCACTTTAGACGAAAACATGTGAATATTGATTTTTAATCCTGGAGAAGAAAAAAAGAAATGAATTACTAAAAGTTTTTTAGAAAGGCATTGCTTAACTAATTTCTTCCTGCAACTAAATTAGGTCTTATGTTTTTGAGTGATTTTTAAAAATAATATTTTCTTTGTTTCCAAAAAAGGATTTTATTTTTTATTCAGTTACCAAATTTGAATAATTTGTTTACCATTGAGAGACAGTAATTAAAAATTAAAGAGATCAAATTTCTATCTCTCAAACTCAAAACAAGAACAGAAAAGGAGAAAAAGAAAGAAACTTACAGTAATTTTCTTTGTTATTTTCTTATTATAAAATAAAAATAATATTATAATCCTTCATTAAAACATACTTTAAAAAGTTTGAATGAAACAAAAGTAGCTAAAATGAATTTAAAATACGATCAGAATTGAGTATTATCGTTTTACGAGATAAACATGTTTTTGTCACAGAATGTAGATTTCTAAATACTTTTAATGTTACTTTAATTTATATATTTTTATTGGTACATTGATTTTTTAATCATTTAGGGCAGTGATTCCCAATCACTCTGCCGCGAAACTTTAGTGTACCACCAAGTCCTTAAAGTGTGCTGCAATATTTTTTAAAAAATATATTAATTACACACTGTGGAAAAAACTAAATCCGCAAAAGAATAATTTTTTCGGTTGTTTTATAAAAATAAACTAAGGGTATTCTTGGGATAATTTAACGTATCCTTTCGTGGCTAGATGGGTATGAAAAATTTGAGAGAGATTGGGTTCGTAATCCCTTTGTGTACAGATACTTTCGTATATGAATTTACTGTGAGTGAAGGAGAAAACTACGTTCCCTCTATAAGAAAAGGAAATTTAACTTCAAAACATTCAGTAAATCAATCAATTCCTTTTAGATTAAAATTAGAGGTCATTATCTCATAATATAGTCAAAAATCCTTTAAGTATTGTTATAATTCACTATTTCTTATTTTACTTGAATTCAAATTTTAGGATTAACAAATATAAAAATAAAAAAAAATAAAAACGAATATATGCTTTTTAATCTGGATGACGAAATTAGAGTAGCATAATTAGTTTTACAATCAAATATAAAATAAATTATCAAAATCAAATTTCGCATTAGATGTATACTTGTAAATAATTTGTTTTTAATTTTTAATTATTTATTCAATAAACATTTTGTTTGTCGTACATATTATTTTATTTAACATTGAAAAAAAGTATCAGAAATTATTTCACACAATGTACACTGCTGTTTCTAACAAATGCAACACCATGAAGGAATCATCAGAATCAAATGAACTTTGCAGCAAATATCAATTATAGAATGTTAAGATAAATAGTAAAGTTTCAGAGCCACCGAGCATACGTGGCGTGCTCAATGCCCTCTAAACTGATGTTGAAAGCGTATAAATAGAGGTACATAACGGGATGTTTAAAATAGTTAATGATTATTTATTAGTGGAAAATCTTTAGTGAGACCTAAGTATGCCTCCAGGAAGAAATAAGAAGAAATTCCAACAACTTACGGATTATATCGACCTTCCAGAAAAAGGATTTTCCTATCGCGCAATAGGGGCTCGTGTGCAGCGAACAGTTCCACAGTGATGCGAGTTTGGAAGGACTGGACTGCCAAGTACTGAACAACTCGAAAAACTGTCAGCGGACGAAGGAAAGTGGCCCCAGTACGCGACGATCGACACCAGCTCCGCATGGTGGTGAATGACCGTAGAGCTTCCACCAGGCAGTTGGCAGCACATTGGTTTACTCTACAGGTCTACCAATGTCGGCTTCGTCATTTCGTCCATTTCTGCTGAAGCGTGGATTCCGTGCAATTATGCCTTTATACAGGATCCCCCTCACGGCAAACCATCGAATGTTGCGTCTGCAATAGGCTCAAGAGCACAGAGCCTGGCAAGCTGATTGGCACCGTCTTTTTAGATGAATCACGCTTCAATTTATGTGACTATGATGTCCACATTCGTGTTAGACGTTATCCTGGTGAACGCTGCCTTCCGGAGAGCGTTATCGAGCCACAGAGTGGCATAACAACCGGAGTTTGGTATGGGTACGATGGACAATCCAATTTTGCTACGAATTGAGGGTAATCTCAGTAGCAGCAAGTACTGTGAAGTGCTACAGCCCGAAGTCGTTCCCTTCCGTCAAGGCATCCCTGGAGCTATCTTTCAGCGGGAAAATGCACGCCACATGTTGAAAGACTGTTGGAGACTTCTGTTCAGCCCAACACATACAACTTCTTCCTTGACCTGCTTTTTCACCGTATATGTCGCCTATTGAGCAGGTGTGGGAATTGGGTTGGTCGGTGTCTCGCTCTGGATCCACGTCCTGCAGCTTCAAAAGACGAACTTTTACTGCGCATACAAGCAATATGGAGTTCTCTTCCACAAGCAGACATTCAAAATATATTTGACTTCATACCACGTTATATAGCAGCACTTATTGCAGCGCGTGGTGGCTACATAAAATACTGCTTTTGGACACTTAATACTGTTGTTTTTCTTTGAAAATTTCGTCATCTATTTGTACCAATTCAAGTCGTTTGTGTATTAAGTTTCATTTAATTCTGACAATTCTTTCAGGGCGTTGCAGTTTAAACAAACAGCAGTATATTACAAGACGTAAAATTCTTTTAACATTATTTTATTGTTAGTATACCGCCAAATTTTGAAATTGTTAAAAGTGTACCGAGAATAAAAGATTGAGAATCACTGACTTAATGTACCCGACCGTGTTCGCAACCTCTAGATTCTTACCAACAGTATATGACAAGTTATATACGTTTTGCATTGTGAAATGGAAACAATATTAGAATTAAAGTTCAGTTCTTTATACTACAATGTTGAGGTCATTCAATTTCACTAGGAAATAAAAGGATTCGGAGTACAATACATTTAGATAAAAACAAATATACGTGTGATTGTCTTTTCATTTCTTTTATAAATAGAAATTTTTATTTTTGAATTTTAAAACTGCTCTCTAAAACAAAAACTCCTCTATTCACATATGATAAACTTGTTTCCATTTGAAAATAATGAAAAAATAGTTAATATATCCATAAAATAGTTTTCTCTAACAGGGAGATAGATTGAGATATATATATAGGCATTTCTTTTAATATAAAACTTAAGAGAACATTGAAAACTGTATTTTAATTTTATAAAAGTTTGAACTAATAAAATAATATTTTTGATTACTTATAGTATATATATATATATAATAATATATATATATATATATATATTATAGATAGATATGAGTATTTATTTGTAGCATATGTGATTTTAATTTACAGAACAATAAGTAAAAATGTTTTAGAAACCAATTTTCATTTCAGGATGACAGAAATAAAAACGATATGCATAAGTTTTATTCCCAATCTCTTTCTGTTAAACTCTGTATAAAAAGATTATTATTTTTTTTTTACCTCATATTATGTTTTTATAAATAAAATCAATTTTAAGTAATAGTATCTTTCCAGTCAAAAAATAATACAAATATTTGATTTTTTTAAATGAAAGCCTTACTCAGAAAATTTAAATTTGATTTGTAAGGCTAAGAAAAAAATTTGCATTTATGAAAGGAGAAATATTTGATGAAAAAGTTTAATTATATTAAGATCTTGTCATTTACAAAATATATGAGAAATAAATACTAAAAAAATATTTCAAAAACTCTATTTACATAAGTTTTGTAAATTTTGTTCAATAAATATTAATATAACGTGGTTAAATATTTAGGTCGGAAATATCCAACTGTTTTTATGTAGTACTAAAAAAAGTTAAAAATAAGTATTATATTAAACATTCTTTATGTATAAAATTAATATATATATTTGACGAATTATACGTGTAAGAAACTCATCAGCATATTTATTTGGAAATTATTCTTGATTGATAAAATTTTATACTTAGAAAAAAATAATATGATTACTTTTGCCCTTAAAGATAAAGCTTAGTCGCCTTTTTAAAGATAAAATTCTTAGTAACAGATTTGTTTATGTTTATATATCCAAGAAATATATAATTATATTTTTATTATTTTTCTGAAATGTTGTTTTCTCTAAAATAACACATTAGTTTAATTCTGACATAAATATTTTTATTGTTATTTGTTTGAATTAAAACTTTAAACATTTTTCTCATATTTCGATTCTTTGAACAAACGTCTCTCTTTTGAACTTAATTTGGTGTCGCACATAACCAGAGGGGGAAAAACACGCCCATTGATTTTTGAAAACAATAGCAAAGATAATAATTTTTTCTGGCTAAGAAAGCCAAAACTAAGAAATTTATACGTTTCTGAAGGAATTCAACTACGACATGTAGTGAAAAAATATTTCTCGTCATTAATTCTTAATAGTGAAAAGAAAGTTTCCCCCCATTTGGGGTAACAAAAGATGATCAAAACACAAAAGAAAAATTCAATGCCGTACTAAAAAAACTAAAGAGTAAAGGTTATAGAAAACCGGTAATACTGAATTTTTGAGTTTCGTTCTCCAGTACTTTTAAATTTTCTTGTAAGTAAATGAGCAATCTAACTAAATCTTTATTTAAACGAATCACCAGTTTGCAGAAGAAAAAGAATTGAAAATTTATGTGGGGTTAAAATGTTTGAAACATCTTGTAATTTTTTAATTTTTTATTTCCCTTTCCCAAATTTTTGTGTGAGATTCTTAGATTAGTATATTTAGTAATATTTATGTAACAAAAATATATAGTAAATCTATAAAAAAAAGTAGTTTTATAAATAATGTCTCCTAAATTCAGTTGTTAATCGTTACAAATAAATTTTCACACAACTAAATTTATAAGTATTTATTGATATTTATCTTCTATTAGCAACATTCTAAAAATGTGTAATGCACGTAAAAAGAGCATTATTTTTGGTAATTATTTTTAATCTGAAATTTCCTTCGAGAAAATTCCTTTTTTAAATTGCGAAATAATTAATTATAACATTTATTTATGTTAATTACAATCAAACAGGTTGAGTGAAAAAAGCATGGATTGTTTATGTGTTTCTTTAATTTTTTTATTTAAAAATGAATAATGAAAATTTTTAAGCTCAGTATATTAATGAGTATACATTTTGTTATTTATGTGTATATTTATTTTACAATTACAGTTATTTTGTAAAAATGATAGTTATAGGCATTTTGTTACTACGAGATCAAAAATATTATGTATTACACAACATACTGTTTACTATATTATATTACAGTTAAAATATGGGTAAATAAAGTTAAGGAATTCTTCTGTATTCAAAAATTGCTATTTTTTACTACTAAGCAAATTGAAGAGTATTCCCAAACTTTCTTCATATAAAACGATCACATTTCTATTATTTTTTTATCAGTAACTAAACGAAACGATACAAAAAAGTATCAGATGTTATTTAAAATTGCGAGAAAATTTCCTAAAATGAAGTTTACGCTTTGTTTCAAAATTATCTTTTTACTTTGATCAATACCTAATTAATTTGAAATATGTAATAACCCTGATGTGCATAGACAAACAATTGTTCATTTAAAAAAACTCGGGACATTTTATGTAATATATAGTTTTTAATAATGTACTAAATAGTATCAATTTTTTTTTCTATTCATTACTAAATCACACAAAATAATATTATTTCCCTTTTCCCCTAATATTATTCAGTAATTTAAAAATACAGGAATTAGCTTAGCTGGTATATTTCAGTATTTGGTAAAATTCTAAAGGCTCTTTATATCTTTTGAAACAATTGTTATATGTATGTATATATATATATATATATATAGCAGTAAATAATTCAAAAGAAGACTAATAAATCCCAAGCATCCTAAGATCAGACCGGAAGAACCAAGAACATGGAACCATGACAAACCAAAAAGAAATGTATCTAGAAGGGAAAACTATTATGATTTCTCGAGCTGTCACTGGTTTAGGACAGTGAAACAGGATTAAACATTGTTTTGTGAGATCTCAACCTTCTCCTGCAGCAGAAATTGTTTCTACATAATAGATTCCAGTATAAACTAAGGCAAAAGCCTAAAACCCACGTGGGTGAATATAACAGCAATAGAATGGAAATTGCAATATTAAATTACCATAGGAATCCGGAAGAAATAGACAAATATAAATATGTATAAACAAAAATATTTTCAAGAGAGGTTAATAATGAATATAACCATAATTAACAATAATGTAAATGAGCAAAGAAACTCTAATCTTACCCGATGTATACAGATTCCACAAATGTACTGACTCACTATGATATATATACATATATATATATATATATGCATATGAACTAATTATACACTAAATTTATGTCTAGACAATATATAGAAATATAGCAAAATAGCATGGATCATATTTGATTAGTCATAATATAATATATATATATATTTCACAGTAATATATTATTAAACTCAGGCTTAGGATTACATTTCTACATTTAGTTTAAATAATATTTAATGGCGCCAAAACATTCCCCTATATTTCCTGATATGTATACATGCCAAGCTCTGATATTAATTTTTCTTGTCCTCTTAAATGCCTCTGAATAAAAAGTTTTCCCTAATATACACTTGAAATATTTCTGAAAATGAACGAAATGATATGTTTTCTCAAATATATTTTTGAAAGGAAATGTAAAGTTTTACTTTTGTATTTTTAAAAGTTTGAAATGTGAAAAACCCAGTAATATTCAAAGAGTACCAGTGTGCAGAAAGAATTGAATATAATTTTCAACTGCAAAGATTTCTAATTATACTTTATTCCCTATTAAATCAATAACTAAAAATTATAGGCAATAACTTAAAAAACAGGACTTTAAGAGATACCTCCAGCTAAGTAAAAATAGATAATATCTTTAAAAGTGTTCCTAAAAATTTGTAATAAATAAATTATTCAAAAGAAATATATTTAATACATATGTACTCTACATATATATACATATTTAGAAATACGAATCCAATTCCTCAGGAAAATATTTTTCTATGTTGAGTATTTCTCCCAATACAACCGTTAATAAAAAATGTAGTTCTTGTAATTTTTACCAAAATTACATTTTCTAAAATCATAGAAAACGGTAAGGGGGATTTGCATATGTATATTTTTCTATTTCTACCAGCATGTGTAACTGGTATATCCAAATTCTGTCACTACGATCCAGTCAATATTTCCTCTTCTCATCATGAAACTAAGTATGATAGACAGGTTTAAAATTTTAGTTGGGCTTTTACAAATATAAAATGTTGCTTGATCAATATTTGCTTTGATATTAAACGTATTTCAACCAAGGACGAAACTAAATGTGGCTATTTTGATAATATTATAAGGCATTTGAAATAAAACTTTTATTTAGAAAATTGTCATATAATACGATGTTTTCTTACTGAATAATATGTGTACAGGAATTCAAGATACTTTAAAATCGAGTAATGATCGAAAAATATCCCACGGAGTGTTTTTTTTAATTACAATACCATGTTAGTATATATACGTTAACATATGCTTACTTGCACAATGAATTATATCGATATCTTATTGAATATAAAGAACATGCAGTAAAATTAATGAAGAAAAAAATAACTAACCAAAGGACAGTATTCATTTTTATAGTTCGATTTTTCTTCGTTTGGAGCGGGGAAAAAATTCAATTATGTTTCCCGAAAAATATAGTTATTTTCTTCCAATGTTATATTTTTAATTGGCTCTAAGATAAAGAGAATTGTTTTTCTTTTTGATACATGAGATAGTTTTATAATAAAAATGAAATGGTAACATTTATATTAAATATTTAGAATGCTTGAAAAAATTACTTTTGTACAATTAACTTTTCTTAAGTTTGTGAAAATGTTTAAGAAAATTAAACAATAATTAATTTTAAATTTTAGAAATATGTTTAATTGTATAAAATGTGCATTTTGGTTCTCCGACAAACATGATATGTCTTAATAAAAAGAGTATATCATGATTTTTTAGGTATATTTGAAGAAAATATCAGTATAATTGAAATTTGAATAATTCATTTTAAAGTTTCTATGATATGTTACAACTATATGAATATGTATATTTATATATGTAATCGACGTTAGCCGTTGACAGGTTTTCTTTAATAATATGATCGCTATTGTTGATGCTCTCTTTGGCTGGGATTGACGAGGCATTCCGGTGATTAATTAAAACTATTTATTCCACATCTTAAACACATAAAACATCACAAGGACGACACATAACAAAGAAAACGAATGCACAATGTGCTGCAGACGGCTGCATGTTTACGCAGACAAAATACAGAAGCGAAAAAGGGTTGGTCTCCAGGAATCTCGGTATTTATAGGCTTCTCAAATCACATGATCTGAGTGGGTGGATAGGCGTAGTTTAAAATATTCTCGTTAGGCGCTGGCTAATTTATTAATTGAAGTTCGGTCCTGAAGGGATGGACCAAAGACAGTTAAAAATTATTTAAAAGGATTACATTACTGGGATTATTACATATATATATATATATATATATATATATATTATTATATATATTATATATATATATATATATATTATATATATTATATATATATATATATTATATATATTATATATATATATATATTATATATATTATATATATTATATATTATATATATATAATATATACATATATATATATATATATGTGTATATATATTATATATATATATATTATATATATATTATATATATATATATATATATATATATATATTTCTTTTGACTGTATTGTTATTTTCCGCCTACCACACCAGATTAGATTTTTAAATTTATCCAGTTTTAAACACAATATGTCTGTTAAATGTCGTTATTCATTACCAATACATTCATGCAGTCGATTTTGAAATCTTTGAGCCACCTCTTCATGCCTATCGACAGGGATACTGTCAATTTCAGCTCTGGTGATTCTCCATAGGTTTTTCAGGGCCTTGGTGTGATCTTTGTAAACCAGGGACTTGAAATAAGCCCTGATGATAAGGACAGGGATCAGGATAGAGATAACTCAGCTGAGCCAGCATTCCTGTTTACGACCCTCACTCAGAGATCAGTCAATAGGGGAAGGCTGCACTTAAAACACCCATGAAAACCCTAGAGATTTAGGCTGTAGCCCCATCTTGTTGTAACCACACGTTTTTAAGATACCTTTCTTGGAAAAAGGGTAACAATAATTGTTGGATCATTGTCACATATAGGTTGGGATTGACACACGAATTCGTCCTACATTTCCAGGTGTTCTACGGGTTTTCGTAGGTCCTTTAAATTTCTTGGAGATATTCCCCGTTGCTCGGAAGGCATCCATCCACATTAAAACACATTTCCGATCACGAGGAACAGGACTTCTTGGAGGAATA
>BMAO01022424.1:44851-110713 GCA_019973975.1 Trichonephila clavata | reverse complement strand
ATGCCTCATTTTTTCCTTTAAAACTATTATATGCCCATCAGAACCAAAAATGTTGAATTTTCTGTCATCCCAATCACTTTCCTGTCAATTTTTGAATTTTCTGAAACTTAAGTCACAAGAATCTAGTTGGATGAATGAACCATGGAAGTGGAAGTGTTCTTGCGTGGGGGCGTAAATCAGCCACAGAATTAGGTAATTTTTGATGGCATTGAGAATCATGAGCTCTAGTCAAATATTTTAAAGAGAAATTTTAAATTGTCTGTCCAAAATTTGATATTGAACACGACTTCATATTTTAACAGGATAATGAAGCCAAGCGTACTGCTCTCAATGTACACCGCTGGTGTCTTTATAACTGGCCCAAAATTTTGTGAAAACACCTCCTCAATCAATTTATTTAGCCCAGCAGAGCATATTTGGGGAGAACTAGATTTAAAATAAAAAAACATGACATAACACATAATGGGAAGTAAAAATAATAATCACAGAAGCATGGAGGTAAATCGATGCAGAAATTACAAAAACTCATTAAATCTATATCAAGATGTCCAAAAGTTGTTGTGGACACTAAAAGATATCCTATTAAGTTCTAAATTAAGAAAGAAATACAATATTTAAAGCTATGTTGAGATTTTTGTTAAGTGTTCTAAGACTTTAGTGGAGTAATTTTTCAGGAGCTTTTTGATTATTAATTTTAAAAATAATAGTTATGCTATTTTTAAAAAAATTATTATGTCATTCCATTAAGAACAAGTTGCAGATATCATAAAAAAATTACAATTTCTATACATTAATTTTTATTAGTCGAAATCATTAAATTTTATAGGAAACTGCAAGTGTACGAACACTTTTGGGGTTCACTGTATTTATGTACTTCATTGCACTTAAATGTAAAAAATATCATTAATTTTTTAAAAAATCGAGTTTTTGCATAAAATTTGGCATATTTAAAAAACTTTTAAAAGTAATACATATCTTTTAATTCCTAATATATAAAGATGTTCCATTATTTATGTACTGTATAAATATTATTTGAAACATTCATTAGAATTTTGTGTAAAAGATCCTAATTGCAATTTTTCATGAAAATTTTACTAAACTCGACAATTTTTATAATTATAAAACTCTCCAGAAAACAGCAAAAGGGTTGAAAATTAGTTAAACATGAAGCTAAAGAGTTTGAGTTATAATTATGGTGAGTTTAAGAAATGTACAACTAGTAGAACATTTTTCATATTGTATTTAAATCTTTAAAAGCATTGTCTGAGAAACTATGTTTTTTGGCTTCACGGTAAAGTTCACAAATGGATTTCTTTTTAAGACATTGAATTAACATTTTAGAAAACTTTTATTTTATTTGTATTATAGACTATAATCTCTGTGTATGTATATATGCATTTTATTGCACATACAATTTGTGAGAAAAAATATGCTTTTTTTTTTAAAAAATTGACAAATTTCAAAAAAATAATGTAACTCTTATCGCTCTAGGCACAGATAATGATGTTATTTGGGTGCAGTTTTAATATTATTTGAATATATTAATTAGAATTTTCAATACAAGGTTTACTGTAACTGCAATTTTTAACTAAAAATTCCCAATCTATCCAAAATAATTAAAAATTTTGTGGAATTGTATTTTAATTCCTGACTCAAGTGTAGTATAGGGGAGAGGGCCCTTTCGATTTTTATATAGATATTATTGGTAAGATAACGAATTCATTCTGGCTTCGGGAAACCTATCGCTAAGTGAAGTAGCTTGGCGATCGATTTTGGTCACCAAAAAAATTTGACATCGCCAAGTATCTATACTACACTTGAATCTTAATTCCTAGTTCTATGCACACCCTTTTTAAAGAAAAAAGTGTTTTTTTAGTTGAAAATTTGTTTTAATAAAATGCTCCGAGGGTAGGCACATACCTTAAATTGATTTTTATAAGTAATCCTAAGAAAAAAAGGCATTTTTAATACATTTTCCCGCTAAATTCCTATAAAAGCCTTACAATATCAAAACAATCTAGTACTCATGTGTTCGTCCGCGGGTAGCTTGGTAGAAACGAAAAATAGTTTGGAAGATTTATGAGAACTAAATTTGTTGTTGAACCCCAATCTTTAAAATATGTAGCCAGTATATTAAAAAAACTTTTTTAATCCTGAATATCTTTTTAATTGTTTGATAGTGTTAATTAACCATTTTTTGAAATTTTGAGTACATGTAATGTCTCATATTTGTAAAGGCATGTGTTCAAATCTGATATAAACAAACTCATTTCAATTGAGCATGTCCATGTAGTCATTTTTGAGTATTTCTTTTTCTCCGTGTTGCTACTTTCGTTGTTGTTGCCCTCGTCTTCATCTCTTTCAGAGTCGATAGGTCGGATTCTTCTTGCACGGAAGTCAAAATCGCGTCATCATTTAGTATTTGAAATCCACAGTCTTCTGCACTGCATTCCATCCAGGTTTCTTCATCAAGAAAACTCAACAAAAGACCACGTATACACCCTCACATGGAAACAAACTGACCAAATATACCGCGCAGATGTTTGACAAATCACACAAATGAAATTCCAGAACTATCCCCACCTTGGGTTTTCCCGTCACTTTTAGCCTTCTGCGAAACAACTGTTGAGCATTGCACTGTCTGAAAACGTATCCGGACTTTGGTACGGATATTTGACGCTCCGGATAATAAACGCTCAGATAAACGACGTTCTACTGTATAGGACAATGATAAACACTAGACTTACTTAATTATGACCTCTTTGTATTAATACTAATCTCACTAAAGACTTAAAATGTGATAAGCAAATAAAAGAACTTGCAGCACAAAAGTGTAGAAAAGATTTTTTTTTTACTTTTTGTAAATTACGTTATTGATTATAATGTATTTAAATTGTTTCAAATAAAAAAGCCCTTAAGTTTCATATGTTTTAAGTTTTCTCCCACAAAAATCTTTCTTAGGAAAATTGCAAATTTTTTAATTATTTAGGGGGCCCCAGATATTGTTAGCCTAGGGCTTCAAAGGTCACGATCCAGCCCTTCTAATTAAATTAAAACTCCAATATAAAGGATTTTGGAAGAACTTAGCTGTAAACAAACTTGTTATTGAGAGCTTATTAATACATAAGAAAACACAAGACATAGATGATCTATTTTATTTTTCTGTGTTTAATAAGCTGAAATTTTTATCTATCCGTGTTTGGCTTTCTTTATTAAAAAATCATTTTTAAATCTAATTATTGAAAAAAGAAGAAATTATTTTCTTTTCTCATTTCTCTTGCTAACACGAAAATATTTTTCAGAAGTAGTAATTATAATTTTTTTCCAAAAGAAAACAATGCCCAATTGATTGCCACATTCGGGTGTGAAGCAACATTGGATGAATGTCTGATTAAATATATCACAAAATAAGATTAGAAACTTTTATCAATCCTTACATCAATTTACGTAAACATCTACCACTGCCAGGAAAGATTTTAATAATTAATAATTGCGACATTCTTTCTACATCTAATATTTAATGAGGCCTATGGCTTTGAATCTTTTATCATGTCATTTTATGTACATGAGCTTAACAGAAGTGCAATTTCCACACGAACAGCGTTTCAATGATCCTTCATTTTTCTGTTGTTGGTATGTTTCTATAAAGCATACACAGAAGCAAAAACTGATCAGTAGAAAGAAGTTCAAAGAAAACAAATAAATTTCCAAATATAATACCGATTTTTACTATGGTTAGTAGATTTCAAAAGCACTACCGCCCTGTAAGCCTCCTTCAAATAATTGTCTTCCAAATTTTTGTGTTTACATTCTCAATCTGTAGCAATAATCAATTAACTGGTAATTGAATACGATAAAATGAAGAACACTATCATCTACACTTTAATGAAAACTGAAGTTTTAAGTTTCCGACTACTTACACGACAACTTTTTTTTTTTAAAATAGGGAGATACTGGATTTTTTTTGTGTTTTTTTGACTTGTTAAGTACATTTTAAGAAAAGTGATTATATTATTACTAAAATGGAAAAATTTGGCAAAACTTACATAAACGGGACTCAATCTGTACCAAAAGTTTATGAACAAATTTTAATTTTTTAATTTTGATTGTGTTGCTATGTTATTCATTTTTGAAATGACGTTCATGATAAGAGATATTCTTACTTTTACAAAAACCAGAGCACTTTATCTTAGTTATTATATGAAATTGCTTAAGAAAACAGGGATTTTATTAACACATGGAATTCTAAATTTTGTAAGAAAACTGTGATTGATAAATCTACAAGTTAAAACATTTCTACTACTATACAAAATATACACAAAGAAATTCAGTTAATTATTTTCAGTATTTTTTTAGCAATCGCTGTCTCTGTTTAAGCCTTTTCAAAAAAACACATTTCGAGTAAAACGCGTTTTAAAGTATGACATCTTGCTTAAAGTAATGGCATCTGCTTTTACTAAAACACTTGTAGTTTTTGTTCTACTGAACGAAAAATAATAAACTTTGTATTTTTATAAAGCTAAAATAAGGTGACCTATAAAACAAAATCATAAAAATTGGCAATTTTTGGTAAATTTCACAATTTTAGGACATAGTTAAGAATACCTTAAAGTTTTTCTTTTTTTTTTAAGTATTGAATCCCATAATGTGTTTTTAAAAATAATTGTAAGCCAGTGGCGCACACAAGGGTCCTAGAAGTCCGGACACCCCCAAAGCCCTTCAGTTTTTTTCGATTGATGATAATCATATATATATATAACAAAATTTAATTATGTACTTATAATTAACAATTTATTTTATTTATTAATGCTAATTATTAATTTAATAATTTATTTTTTACTATTTTTTTTGTTAACAAAATTGGCAAAATCAGAAGAATCAATTGGTTTTTGTCTTGAGATATGATACAAGTTGGGGGGACTTTCGACCATGGACTCCCCCCCCCCTCACCTTGAAACATTTTTGTGTGCGCTACTGTTGTAAGCCATTGATGAAACTCGAAGTTATTTTCAAAGAAACAACTAATAACCACAATTATCACTCATTGGAAAACGTTCATAAGTCAATACTGGGTTCATTTTCATTCAATTAAGAAAAGTGTCTGTAAGATAGGGGTGAGCAAATAGAGTCCTTTAAAGAGATTTTTGGGGCCATCTAAGACAGTTAGAAAACCAAAGACAAAGCATGTTACTTATATTTGGGCCAATATATACTTCTTCTGAGCAAAGTTTTTCTTGCATGAATATCAACAAGATTAAGATAGGTACAATTTGGCTGATATAAATTTGCAGGCTGTGATGAGAATTTCAACTAGTACAATCTCCCTCCTGATTTTAAAAATATTGTAGAAAAGTATGATGTGTAGTAAATTTTTCTCAAACTGATTCTAAAATTAAAATAGCTTGCAGTTATAGATTATCTGAAATTAGGATAAATTAAGTAAAACTGACTACTTTATTTCTTATTTTTATTCAATTTTCTATGGTCAATTTATACCTTGTCTCAGAATCAAAGTTAAATCATGAGTGTGCGGCCTTCTGGTATCCTCCGTTTCCACAATGTGACCCTCGTGCAAAAACATTTGCCCATCCCTGCTCTAAGAGATGTTTTTTTTTCGTAATTACAATTTTATTTTACAAAATAGGAGCTTCTAACCATGTGTGAAACCAATTTGCTTCCATTATATATATTTATGGTATTCTTAAGCCTTTGTGGTGGCACAAATCCGAAGGACGGAACCCGCAAACTTTAGATCCGCGACCGAGTAATCTAACTACTAGACAAATGAGGTCACCACTGTTGAGAGGCTGTTACTGGCTATGTAGATACCGCTACAGTACTCTCCTGCCAGTGAGTCAGTGGATAGGTGAACGAATGAAATATTTGATATAGTGAGCAGGTGGGTTGTTGCTGTTAATTGGTGGTGTTGCTTCAAGTGAGTCTGGCGACTTTGGTTGCTGCGTCAAGTGATTCTGATGACTTTTCACTGCGTCAAGTGGGTCTGACGAGTTTGGTTGCTGCTTCAAGTGAGTATGTCGACTTTGGTTGCTGCGTCAAGTGAGTTCGACGACTTTGGTTGCTCTTGTTGCGGGTAGATGGTGCCCCGACAGCTGCTCGAAAAAAAAAAGGTTGCGTTTTTCTTAATTCAGCCAAGTTCACCAATATGGATGGTGAACATCCGGAGGGCAGAACCCGCGACTTATATATCCAAAGCCGAGTAACATGACCACTAGACAAAAGTGATCACTTTTGTCTGCAGCCTGTAATTGGCTTATATAGATACCGCTACCCCCTTCTAACAAGACATTCTTCATCATTCATATTCCTAACGATTCGCAACATAAAACTAACTTTATTATAAATATCTGTCTTTAACAAAAGGGGCAGAATTAAATAAAATACTTTTCTTCTCTAGTTTTTGCATCATGCTTAAGAATAAAAAATAAACTGAGAAAGTAACCTGGAAATGCAAAAAGCAAAATACAAAACAGTTACCACTTTCAACGGAAGGCTCTCTCATATTAATGTGACCACGGTAACCTAGTGGGCATGGTCACAGACACTTCACCAACGTTGTCAAACCACCGGTTTGAGTCCTGATGCTACTGGATACCCGCCAGGTAGAGGGACTGATACACGTTAAAACTGTCGGGGCTCAAATCCCACGTTCGTAGGGGGTTAGAAATTAGGAGAGTAGGGTGGCGGTTCTTGGTCATGTTCGTTCTTGTCATTTGACCATGGTTCAAAATTACGAATTAAGTCGCAATAACCCAGGTATGTCTTTTAGTACAAAAGAAAAACTTAATTTTACCTATGAGGTCATTTTAACTAATTATTTTATATATTTATCGAATATGATGAATGCATACATACTATGGACCGTGGGTAGCCTAGTGGTTAGAGCATCGAACTCCAGACCGGATGCTCGATTCCCGATGCCACCAAATACCCTCCGAATACACACGGAGTACGTGCTCGTTAAATCAGTGGGACCAAAAGTCTTGTGGGCGGTCGCAGCAGAAACCACGGGTGCAGGGAGCTGGAGAATATTTCCCTCCCCTCCAGTTTCATGGCTAAATAGTGGAGGGGGAAATAGGTTGTGACGGATCAACACGCGGCTCTACTAACCCCTTCAGGACTCTTTAAGGAAAATATTTAATTCAATCAACTTTACCGAGTGAAGAAAGCGTGATTATACAAATTAAGTATATTATATAAATTCTGTATTCGCGAGTTTTACGAGTTAGTTGGTTTGTTGGAGAGTGAAGGATCGTGAAATGATTAAGTGTAATTGGATTTTATTAATTGAAGATTTCTAAGAGAGGATCAGTCGACGGTGATTAAATCCGGATAAGGATCGCCTTCTAGGACTCAAGTGTAGGATTTGACTTCATAAAAAAGTACAGGCATCGCGATCCTTATTTAAATAGAAGTTTAGCTTATTAGTGCGCGACATAGTTTATATTGAGCTTGTTTAAGTTATTGTGGAATCAGTTGAGGGTCCGTATTAATATCCCCCGGCTAACGAGTCTCACCTCCACGCTCTGCTATCTGATCTGTTATCTTAATTAGATTGTTATTGTGTCTGCTTGATATTTTGGTGACAATTATAATAATTAGAGTGAATCATATCTACTGATTATTCAGTTTCTCCCACACACCTAGATGGGTCCGAGGGTAGACAAGGGGGTTCAGAATCGAGCAGGAACCGACAGGCATTACAAGGTGGTGTCACCATCTATCGTGTAAGCACCGAGCCAAATTGCTCTGTCACCTGCATGGTGCTCAAAGCTAAAAGCTAACGACAGACGTTTACCTAGCCCCTTGCCACGATGAATTTCGTTGGCCTCGATCTGACACAATGAGACAGGTGGCATTCGAAACCACACCAACATATATACTATATAAGGGGACGTGAGAACTTCCTTTTTTGAAAAAAATGCAATAAAACACACTGTACATTTCATTTGACTTTATTGTTATTTTCCGCCTACCAAACAACATTAGATTTTTGAATTTATTCGGTTTTAAACGCAATGTCTGATAAATGTCGCTCTCCATTATTAATACATTGATGCAGTCAATTTTGAAAACTTACAGCCCCCTTTTCAAGCATATCAGCAGGGATAATGTCAATTTTGGCTTGGGTGTTGTTTCGTAGGTCTTCCAGGGCCTTGGAGCAATCCTTGTAAAACAGGGACCTGAAATAAACCCACAGGAAGTAATCAGGAAGGGATAAATAAGGTGAGCACTCTGAGCAATTTGCGTCTCCTCACAGGGAGATCAGTTATTCGGGAAAGCTGCTCTTAAAATACTCATGGAAATCCTAGATGTGAGGGTTGTGGCCCCATCTTGTTGTAACTTCACTCTATCAAGATCCCTTTCTTGGAGAGTGGGTAAGAAGAACTGTTGGATCATTGTCACATTGTCTGAATTGACACACGAACTCGTTCCACATTTTCAGGGGTTCTAACGGTCATTTCCTTTCTTTGGAGACATTCCCCCTTGCTTAAAAGGCATCCATCCAATTAAAAATCCGATCATAAACACGTCTCGTAAAATTTCAATGACGAGAAGCATGTGCTCTGCAATCACGACCGACCGTTCGAGAAATACGCCGCTACGCAAAAGCGCCCTACTGCTCGATCACACAAATATCACACTCTACCCTTCCAAAATGATCCAACGACCTATGAACATCATTAACATGTTCAATAAAGGACGTTCCGGTCCAAAATAATATGTGGTAATAAATAAAATCGAAAACAGAGTTCCAGATTCTCAGACATTTTATTTGCTTCACCTGTATATTAGTCAATTGTCTAATATCCAATTATGGTAAAAGATGGCTGATAATTCACGCCTTTTTTCAAGGGAGTGTTTTTTAAAAGTAAAGGGATTATTAGTATAATTCTTCCACGTTACTTTATTTTGAAATTCCTTGAGTTCTTATTTATAAGGTTTTAAGGATAATTAAAATAATAAAACAAAACTATCTACAGTTCGTAAAAAAAAATTGCCGTAAGAAAGAAAATCAGCTTCAAAGCTAAAATAGTCTTACATTTTATAACCTTTAACATATATTTTGTTTTGTTTCTTATAAAATCATTCAAGCAGCAATTCACTGTTGATTAAAACAGCTATACAGCTCTAAAATTTTTTTTTTTTAAATTTCTTGGTGACACATTTGTTTAAAATATGTAAAAGCTTTTTTATATGTATATAATCTCTCGAAAACTTTTCTTTCTAAGCCTAATCCTTAAAGACAGATTTAATCGCTGCTAGAGTACCTTCTTCATTTTATGCTTTTTTATTGCCTGAAAGATTATTTTTTGTTATCTAAAGATTATCATTTTTCAAAAAAAAAAAACTTGAAATATTCTTAATATAATGATGGAACACGTGATTAATGCTACTATTTTTAAAGCTAATCCAGTTCATTAAAAATATGTATACGTGGGCATAAACACGTTTTTTTTTTCAAGGGAACAGTTATACATTAATGAACGCCTCAATAACTGCAGGAAATATTTGTTAGACGTCTAACTTTTAATAAAAATCTTATTAGTCAATATTATGAGTTCACAAATATTACCAAAATGCGTGCCATGTCAACAGTGTGAAAAATTTTAAAATTCATTTATTTGAAAATATTTTCTAGTAAACAAACAAACTGCATACGAGAAAAGTTCGTCCTAATTCAATTACTTTGTATCACATATTATTCGAATGCAAGGCTTGTACTAGTACTCTCAGGTTAACAAGTATATTTACACATTGTCATTGTAAGGTATATTATGACAGCGATGATAATATAGTAACGTATTTACATATCATTGTGTAAATACATTTTCCAGCATTAGTGAAAATATGTTTTGTGTTTATGTTTACCCAAACACATAGAGAAGTTTCGAATTGTTATATTCCAAAAAGAAAAGTTTGTTTCATTTGGACATCAACATATATGCAAAGCAAATAATATGAAGCAGCTTTAACAAATTATTTACACAGTGAGTGACCACACATATATATTTCCAAATACCATATGATATACGTCAAAGAAATACATACTATCGGCATAAAGGATAATACAATAAACTTATAAACACACACAAAGTTATGTAATATGCGTAGAGATACTATTACTGTTTTATAGTGGAATATAAAATGTAAAAGGGATATGTAAGATTCAAGACGTTTGCATTTTCATAAAGATAGACTTTCTTAAAGTATATTACAGAATAAGTAATGTAATGTAAAGAAGAAGATTTAGGAGTGTATTTTAGCTGTATTCTTTTATAAACAAGTGTGTTTATTTAGTAAAAAAAAAAAAAAATTAAACGTGCATTTCTGATTTTAAAGTTTAAGAAATTAATGTTTTAATTTAGATATGCATAAAGTATCTTCTATGAATTAGGCAGAAAAGGAAAGCATATTTTTTCACATACCATACATCATATATACACAAGTGTGTAATTTGCTTAAATTGTATGATACATATCTGCTTCAACTCAGTTCTACCGATCAAAATGCGTGCAAATAGAAAGTCTAGGCGCCAACCATCTTTCTTGGACGTGCCTTTTTTGTCATGAACGTTTGTTAACGTCACACTCTCAAGCAGCATGAGGGATATTGGCGATGGAACCAGAGTCGAGTGGCGAGTATGACACCTGATCTGGCTCTTCTAACTTCCACACCAAATCAACGTTAGAACTTTAAGCCTCGACATATCAACCCCTCTGCATAGCGAATATTATGTGGCGCTAGGGCTCTAAGTCATGACACGCCGGCCATGAGACCGTGACTGGGGCAATTAGGCTACTGTGGCCATGTCGGACAATGATCTGAGTAATTTAACCAATGCTTCTGTAAAACAAATATATATATATATATATATATATATATATATATATATATATATAATTAGGCATATATCCGAATTATATATATAGTATCTTTCTCTAATAATATTTAAATATCTTCTGAATATGGAATAGATTTCATTTGATGTAATCTGTGAAACCCTTGAAATACAGCGGTACATCCATGATATTCTGCACCTCAAATGTTGTCCTTTCTTTTATGGATCTAAGGTAGTACAAATCAGCCTAATATGACCAGCCGCACTCAATACACCTTTATACTACTTGTCTTCGTGCTTCGCCAAGATTTCTCTGGCCATCGCGTTCGCCAGATATCTCTCCAAAAAAACACGTTTGTGTTTTGATTAGCAGATGCCTATGACCATCCATAGTAATTGAACAATTGGAACGTGCATAGTAAGCAATTCTGAGGAGGTTTTTTTTCAAGTTTTTTTTAATAATAAATACATTACTCTTTTTATTTGCCTTTACATATAGTACCTATAACATATTGATCTACTTTAAATATTATTTTGAGAAATATTCTTCAAAGTATTCTATGGAATGGGATTCCATGAAAACACTTTCTAGTTCTAGAGGTTCCCCGAAAACACTTTCTAGTTCTAGAGGCTCCACGAAAACACTTTCTAGTTCTAGAGGCTCCACGAAAACACTTTCTAGTTCTAGAGGCTCCCGAAAACGCTTTCTAGTTCAAGAGGTTCCACAAAAACACTTTCTAGTTCTAGAGGCTCCACGAAATTACTTTCTAGTTCCAGGGGCTCCACGAAAACACTTTCTAGTTCTAGAGGTTCCACAAAAACTCTTTCTAGTTCTAGAGGTTTCACAATACACTTTCTAGTTCTACTTCTAAATGTTCCACGAAAACACTTTCTAGTTCTAGAAGTTCCACGAAAACACTTTCTAGTTCTAGAGGTTCTACGAAAGCACTTTCTAGATTTAGAGGTTCCACGAAAACACTTTCTTGTTCTAGAGGCTCTACGAAAACACTTTCTAGTTCAAGAGGTTCCACAAAAACACTTTCTAGTTCTAGAGGCTCCACGAAAACACTTTCTAGTTCTAGAGGTTCCACGAAAACACTTTCTAGTTCTAGAGGTTCCACGAAAACACTTTCTAGTTCTAGAGGTTCCATGAAAGCACTTTCTAGTTCTAGAGGTTCCACGAAAACACTTTCTTGTTCTAGGGGTTCCACGAAAACCTTTTCTAGTTCTAGGGGCTCCACGAAAACACTTTCTAGTTCAAGAGGTTCCACGAAAGCACTTTCTAGTTCTAGAGGTTCCACAAAAACACTTTCTAGTTCTAGAGGCTCCACGAAAACACTTTCTAGTTCAGAGGTTCCACAAAAACACTTTATAGTTCTAGAGGCTCCACGAAAACACTTTATAGTTCTAGAGGCTCCACGAAAACACTTTATAGTTCTAGAGGTTCCACGAAAACATTTTATAGTTCTAGAGGTTTCACAAATGCACTTTCTAGTTCTACTTCTAAAGGTTCCACGAAAACACTTTATAGTTCTAGAAGTTCCACGAAAGCACTTTCTAGTTCAAGAGGTTTCACGAAAACACTTTCTAGTTCTAGAGGCTCCACGAAAACACTTTCTAGTTCAAGAGGTTCCACGAAAACACTTTCTAGTTCTAGAGGTTCTACGAAAACACTTTCTAGTTCTAGGGGTGCTACGAAAACACTTTCTAGTTCTAGGGGTTCCACGAAAGCACCTTCAAGTTCTAGGGGTTCCATGAGTTGAAGATGTTTGAAGACCACTGCCTTAAGTAATGGTTTCCTAGGGAAGCGGCATCGTTCTTTAGCGTCCGTAATATAACGATGGATGACGTCACAGAAAAGAAGATTGTCTTTTAACGTTTACCGAGTGGTTTCCTACAAAACGAATGCTCTTACGTCCGTAACTGTAAACAATCAACTTTTGTAAACAAATTACAGACTACTGAGAATGGATGAACTCGATGTTACGTTGCTAATTTATTTGGAAGATGAGCAATCATCGGAAGAAGAAAGCACTCGCAACTAATTATTGAACTGTATATATTTGACATATTTTTTATCTATTGTAATTTTATTATTTATGTTCTTTTTTATATCAATAAATGAAATCAAAGAATTTTGATCATTATATAGCATTAGTTCACTGAAATTAAAGAATTACAAAAACCATTATATAATTTCTAAGTTTTTCCAAGGATTAATTTTCACCTAATATTCTTTTTCTCAAAAGTAAACATTTTGAAAATTTAAAAGAATCTTTAAGCTTTTCCAAAACATCTAGCCAAATCCCATATATAACACATTACACTAATACCAATAATGCTTTTGTACTGAATTGTGTAAAAAGTTAATTGACTTCAAATACTTTTTATAATGCACAAAGAGACAATATGCTTCAAAGAAACATTATGTACAGGTGTAAAGAAAATACAATTAATCATGACATGTTTCATTATTTTATTCATATATTTCTTTTTTTCCACAGTTTAAATTAATTTTTTAATAAGCATATATTTAAACACTGAACAAAAAAAATACAAATGAAAAATATACAATTTTGATAAGTGTATTATTTAACTAAAATATAAGTTACTTCTATTATTGACAGTAAAATAACAAAGTCTAATTTTTAATGGGATACACCTATTAGTATATAAATTTACAAGCAAATTGAATTCTAATTTTCTGAAATATTGGCTGCTTCTTGATGTCTAATGTTATATAAAACATCGTTATTTCTCACGAAATCTGTTAAATTTTCATCCTCTTCAGGAGTCCATAAAATATTCGAACTCATTTCTATGCTGAAAACAGCCACCGCTATCGTAAAAAACGTTCAACGAACTATTGCTACCCGCTATGACGATCGCAACGAACATGCCAGAGCCGCTATTACACGTTCCGCTTCCATCCACCGCTCTCTAGGAAACCACACCAATCTATTTACACTGGCAACGTTGTAGTGACGTCATCCACCGTATTATTACGGACGCTGAAGAGCGGCGCTGCTTTCCTAGGAAACCATAGCTTTAGACGACTGAGATGAAAGGAATCCCTATTCGGGACAGTCATTAAGGCTCCCGGTGACACGCCACCACGAAAACCCGAGCGTAATGTTAATCCTATGGAGTTTCTTATAATTCAATTTACGTCTAAGGTATTGCTTTTAACTGTATGAAATAAAATGCATCCTAAAGATCAAAAAAAAATTAATGTTTCTCTTGATTTCGATTTTTTTTTTAAAAAAATTCTAAATATTTTAATTATCTATTAAAAGCTTGAAAATTTACATTTAGTGCGTTGAAACGATCATAAAAATATTTTCAATTATCGGATAAAAAAAGTAAAAAAGCGGAAATAATTTATTTTTTATGCTCTTTCAAACGCATATACTTTAAAATTTTTAAACTAATTTATTTGCGAGTAATTAAATAAGTCAGCATTGCATATTTGGAATGAGGGGAAAGTAAACTTGCAACTCCGCCTTCTTGCGGAAGGATACATGAAATTTCCCCTGCGTTCCCTTGGTGAAAGGTGGTAATTTATGACTCTTCGGTGGATTGTATAACAGAGATGTTTCTTCCCCCCAAAATGGGTCTTGTTTTCTAAGAATCTATAGGCATTCAAGATACTGTTTACAATTACATCATTCTTCGGAAAGTTTGAGTCTGTGCTTGAAAATAACTACAAATACGTTTTGTACAAAAACCTATCCTCTGTTTTTTATTCCACCTTTCTTAAAATTATTTATATATACTAAATAAGTTATATTTTATTAATAATTAAAATGAATAATTTATATTTATTAAATGCATTTGAATCGTCAGGATAAAGTGAATCAGTTTTCGCATTATTTTCTTACATATCTCCAAAATCGAAATTCATGTGTTTTTTTCCAAGTTTAAGTTATTTGAATATCAGCTGTTTTAAAACTTATTTTGCACAGTTTATTTCAGTTATTAAATAAAATGGATCATCGTCGCAGCTTCAAAAAAAAATATTTCTTTCGGCTAAACGAAAAAAGAATACAGGACAGAATTTCAGGAATTGAAAAGAAAAGTGTGTATTTCTTTTTTCTAAATTCTTGTTCCGCTGTTCATTTCAAATATTGTGAAAGTTTCCACATACTAAATGGATTTATTGATCATCGCATTTTAAATAAGATTCAAATATTCCGAAGATGAAATACCATTGATCTATATGACGTAGATTTAAAATAAATCAGAAAGTTTTCCATAATTTTAAGAATATTTTTAGTAACATTAATAGTTTCTTCTTAAAACATATAAATTTCAATTAATTTATTTACTATTGCTACTGATGTTTTTATTCCATTTTTATTCCCTTCACTGAAAATTCAACTTAGAAATAACATTGCAGAATTTTTTTTTTTTAAATTTCTGTCTTGAAAGCAGTATCTACATTTTGCATTCTCATTTATACATGTGTTTCATATATTATTCAAGATAACTCATCAATGCTTTTTTTTAATGAATTCTAAGTTAATGCGCTATGAAGAATGCACCCCTGCAAGCACAAATACAGGCAAATAGTTCCTCAATTTTACAGTTCAAGCCCAGCACCACTAAAGACCCACCGTGTAGGGGCGCAATGCACGTTAAATCTGTCGAGAGCTCAAACGTCCTTCCTTTAGTGTGGTAGTTAGGAGATGAGGTGCTATCTCAGGTGTCATCCTCGTCACTTGACCATGGTTCAAAATTACGAGGTCCGTTACCAAAAGCTCTCGTGTAGCTGAACAGTGTGACGTTAATATTCACTCACTTACTCCACAATTGAATGTTTGACATCTGAGGAATTATATACAGATTTTCCCAAAAAATCCTGGGAAATTCTGATTGGAATGGGGTTGTACGAAAACACTTTTTAGTTCTAGGGGTTCTACGAAAACACTTTCTAGTTCTAGGGGTTCCACAAAAACACTTTCAAGTTCAAAGGGTTCCTTGAGTTGAAAAAGTTTGAAGACCACTGCTCTAGAGCCATACATGTTATTTGCGACAGACTTCGCAATTCTAAGCCAAGGGTGGCCAACCCGCGGCCTTGAATAATTTTGCGACCCTCGAGATTCATTACAAAATATGATTATTTTGTACAATATTTTTGTTTTTAATGTAGTGGTTTGCAACAAATATACTTATAACAGTTTCTATTTTATTACCTTTCTTTTGTTTTAATACATTATTAGAAGTGTGCGGTATTGCAGCGCAGCATCACACTCTATTCCTGTAACTCCATCGCGCTGTCTATTGCTAGAATTAGACATATTTGATCCTTGCATTATTATAAATTATCTATGCTTGTATAGATGAAAAATAATGAAATCAATAATAATTCATTCCGTTTTAAATTTTCATTCCAATAAATGTTTGTGATGGGTCTAAAAAAATATAAAGATATATAATTTTTGTTTGCAACCCGCAGGATTATAATGTTTTTCCGAAGTGGCCTGCAAGGTCATTTGAGTTGGCCATCCCTGTTCAAAGCCAAGATCGGATAGCGAGAATGACACTTGAGTTTACAGTTTCTTTGTATTCTTCATGACCTTTTTTGAACTTGGGAATCTCGCGTCTTTAGTCATTATGGTGTATAACCCTCCACGGTTTTAAATGCTGATTTAAATTCTTTATATTGTTTTTTATAAAATATATTGTGTGTGTGCTGGTTTCTGTTTGTGATATTAAAAATATAACATTAGTGTGATAAATAAGAAAAATATTTAGTATGATTGGTGAAAAAAGTTAATTGAAATTAAAATCTGGAATACAATAGCTTTAAAACGATTTTGTGATTTGCCGAGACGGGTAAATCCAAAGCAGAATGTATGCGAGATTTTCGACAAAAGAAACGTGAGAAAAAAAATTAAAAACTGAAGGAGTACAGCCGAAAAGAATTGCACAAAATTCAACTTCACGCGCAGCAGGGATTTTTTTTTTTTTTTTTTTTTTTTTTTTTGCAACGAACACAAATTTCTCAGAAACAAACGGCCGAACCAATTACTGCTTTACCAAATCTGTTTGTCAGTTAGGTAACTTTACGATTGTCGCTCGTAGCTTTTTTGAATGATGAGCTCAAGCTCGAAATGACCACAAACCGAAATATATCGACAACTAACAGTGGGACTGTTATTGACGTTGTTTTTCAAAGGTTATTAAATACTTTAAAATCTCAAGTATATTTATCATATTTTAGTCATCATAAGTCTAATGTGTGTGTGTCTTCCCCAAATTGAACAAGAATATTTATTTTTGATAAAAAATTACATGACTCTTTGTGTTAATTAAATAAAATTTTCATTAAAGATAAAATTATTCGATAGAAAATTATTTCCAATCATACCCGATTAATTTTTTTCAGGATTTATGTTACTATTGCGTATTTACCAGATTAACATGTCAGATGTTACACATCATATGCGACTACTGTAAGACTCGTTCCTTTTTTTTTTGTAACAATTATATTCGAAATTCCAACACTATAAAACTGTTCTTCCAAAAAATTGCGTGGGTCCCAAAACCAATACTCAATATAATTTAGCAGTGGCGTAGCTAGGTATCCAAAGGTCTTGGTGCAAAAAAAAAGAGAATATTGGTGGAGTTTTATTAATTAAAAATATATTAGAGTATTTTATATATATATACATATACAAAGCTGATTCCCATCAGCCCTGTGTCAAGCTCTGCAGAACATAGGAAAGCAAAGCTACAAACTACTTACATGTATGCATATGAGTTTCCTTGTGAATTTAGTGATTACCCAGGTTCGATTTGACATGTGATAGATAGGAAATGATAAAAAGAATATGCACAAACAAGAAAATATAATACAAAATTATTATAATTATTTAAAATAAAACACACGAAAAAACAGAGGAGGGGGTCAAAATTACATCAGTCTGTTGCAGATGCCAGATTACGAAACATTGAAACAGGAAAATAGCTTATTATGAATCATATTGTTATAAAAAAATAAAATGACCAAGAAGAAATAGCTCCCTGTGTAGATTTTTTTAGATGTATGGTAAGACATTTCATGGAACTTGATGTTTATTTTCAAGTAAAAATTAGAAAAATGAAAAAAAATTGAAAAATAATATAAACTTTTTTTAATACGTAAAATTCGCAACACAATATAAACAATGGAAAAAGATTTAGGGGAATTCCTTACATGTTTGAAATTACTTTCAACGGAGTTGCCATGATTACAGCTATGTAACAATCTTTAATATTTATATCTCAATTATGGGAGAAATTATCGCTAGTTCGACTTGCTTGGTGGTCAAGGCGCGAGGGTCCCCTGAGCTCAAGGGCCCCTGTGCACGCACGGCACCACCTAGCCCATTGGTAGTTACGCCACTGTACTTTATTAAATTTATATAAGATTTTTTTTGTTACATGTCTTAAACCGTTTTTAAATAAAATTATTGAACTGAATCGGAAATAAAGAACTGACCTGAAATATTTCAGGAAAGAGAATAATTTAAATCACATTACACTATTCATTCAATTAATTTATAAATTTCTCTTGTCATTAAGCTGTTTAAAAAAGGATTTTGATACAATTTAATATTGAAGAATATCACAGAAAATTGTTTTCAATGTACAGAAATATATATATATAAAGGTTTCTGCCTTAACTAAAACTTATATTTTTATAAAATTCAAATGAAAAACTGATGTTCCTCAAAACAGAAACGAAACAGCGTAAAAAAAGCAGATTCTTTGTGTAACTAGAATGTCAGGCACAGTTTTCATGTAATTGAAAACTGCCATGGGGTGGGCAGTAAAAGAGGGGTCAGTTGGTTGTAAACTGGACCCTCCAAGAACAAAAATAGAAGCCGAAAGAGAGGGGGGGGAGAGTTTCCTGTCTCGAGCTCCCTTTGCACTTAGAATCCCTCTCTCAACTGTTGTAGAAGAGGCTTGTATGATTCTGTGACGTCATTTTCTTTCATCATGACAGCTGTCAGAACATAATCATCAGAAAATGGGATCAAGTAAATGCAAATTTGGAAAAATAATAGCTTGAAAAAAAAATGTTTATTTCAAAGTCAAGAAAATATTGAAAATTAAGAAAAAAAGGCATATAATTTATCTTTTATGAAGGAACTATTTACCTCCGATCATTAAGACCAGTACTCATGAGTACTTGGCCCTTCCTATAGAAACGCCTATAAAACGTCCCAGAAGAGGGCGCTTTCATCGTTTTAGAGTTGGAATTTCTGTCTACGGGACCCTTAAGGGTTTTTATTCCTGTCCTTTGTTGTTTACGACTTGCAGAAGAAAGTGCCACAGCATAACTGCTGCGAAGCAGGTCACCACTGCTATAGTACTGCTAAGATGCAGCACTGTTGAGGTCGCTGGTAAGGCCGGATCACTCTTGTGAAATTGCTGCATTGGGACGACATTTAGATGCTCGTAGCTGTGAGTCTAGATGGGTCACAGTAACTCTAAAAATCAATCAGAGAGAGAATCCATTGGAGTGTGCTGGGGTGTCAAAGAGTGTTAAAGCTTGAGCAATGTCTTTCTAGCGTTTGTGAAGCTGCTTAGTGTATCGAGAATCACTGGTTTTTCCTTTTCGGTATCTCTTCAAAGATCGAATACGTCACGCCATCACGTGATGCAGAATCACTTCTTTTAGATGTGGCCGGGATTACTATTTGTCTATTGGTCCTAGTTACCCCTCGCGTGGTGGACTACGAAGCCAGAGATTAGCGTGGGAACTGCGCAGGTCTTTTCTCTGTCGTCTGGATAAAGGGAAGTCAAAGGTTGACTTGCCTTAGAACTGCCTTGACTTGCCATGTCAAACTCGTTTGATATCACCGGCCACATGAGCTATTTTATATTAAGTTGAGGGCCGCATGTTTTCAATGTTCAAAAAATTAATAAAGCAGGATTTTAGAACGATTATATTCTATATTTATAAAACTCAATGTATTATAATTATACCTACATAAAAGTTTAATATTTCATTTTATTTTTTAAATTGTGTTTTATATTGTTTTATAAAAAAATAAAAATAAGAGTTATAATACGAAATCTAATTTAATATTACTTTTAGAACATATTTAACATCTTTTTTTCTCCTCAAAACAAATTATCAAAATTTAGGTGAACATATTGAACTGATGTAATTTTTTAAAAAATGACGATAAATGTTGATCATTTTATCTTGACCTTTCTCAATTTTTGTTATTTTTCATTAAAGGAAAAAGTTTCTCGCATAAATAAATACTTCCAAACATAGCCACTGATTATACGCGTAACAAATGATAACATTTTAAGAAACCTATCTACAGATGAATAAGGACAAAAACCTAGTGTTTCAATTTTCAAACATTTTTGCTTCAGCAAAGAATCACAATAGATTTCAGTTAATTTCATTTGTAAGATTTCAATATCGATAGATAAAGGTGAAGTTAAGAAACGAAATTGTAATTCAGAATTTTTAAAATCGGAAAATGTTCGATCGAATTCTATTTCTAACAGTTTAATTTAGTGAGAATATTCTGTAAATTTAAATTTAAGTGATTTAATCAGATTTTGAAAGCTTTCAAAGTGAGACAAGTTTTCTCTTTCTGTTTGTAATAATTTTTGTTTGAAGGTTATTATTTTCAAATAGCATTGTAACAAAAGAATTTTAGCCTTGAAGCTTAAGTTAAGTTGACTTGTAGTATCAACTGAGAAAGAACAGATCATCTTTTAACTCAGCAAATTCATATTTTTTTTGTTTCCAAGAAAATAATGATTTTATTCAGCAATTTAAAAAATCGTCTTAACACTTTATGACTCAAAATCCATTGAACTTTTGTAAAATATGTTTGACCGATAAATTCACATTCTGTATTTCCCAGAAATGAAGCAAATCGACGATGCTAAAGTCTACATGCTCAAATATATTTTACAATTTTGCTGACTATTTTAAAACATGTCTAGTATCTAAATAATGCCCAAGAACAATATTTGCTATGGAATAATGCAATGAAAATGTTTAAAATTATTTTTACCATGCTGTTTGCTTGTTTCTTTTAATTTTGCAACTCTAAAAATACTGGTCAAGGTAAATGCATTATCAGTTGCACAACAAACCAACTTTTCCAAGAAACATCAAAATTTTAAAAAATTCATCAAAAATATGTATTATGCATAATACATGACTCGACTCGACTATAATTCTCAACTATTTCACTACTTCTGCTGGTTAAAGAACTTCGACTTAAACTTTAAAAAAAAAATTTTATTTGTGCTGGACACACATGAAACCGTTACTTTTCTTCCCCCCCCCCCCGAATCTAAGTTGCCATCGATTCTAAGCTGCACCCCAAATTCTCAACAAATTTTTGTGAAAAATGAAAAATAATATAAAATGGTTTATCGATATCAAATTTTACGAAATTAAAATAAATTTAAAATGAGAACTAATAAGAAAGGAATAATTAGTTGTTTTATCAGTATTATAGACTTTTAATTACATGCATGAACCCATAATTGCTCTAAGTATCCCATCCAACTATTTTTCTCTTCGATTCTAAGCCGCACCCAATTTTCAATAGCATTACCATTGGAAAAAAAAGAGTGCGGCTTCGAATTCAATAAATACGGTTATTCTTAATTAAGCTTACGCTTAACGGTTATGCTTTAATTAAGCATTCACTAATAAATTCTTTTTCAGTAAATGGTTTCAATTTGTGCTTGCGATTAAAAGTGATGATATATAACTAGTTTTTAGTGCAGTTGTATTGTCTTCAACAAATTTAGGGGGCCGTGGTACCCTAGTTGGCAAGGTAACGGACTCGATTCATATGAATTCGAGCCTTCTACCGCTGAAGACCCGCCATGCAGAGGAGACCGATGCACGTTAAATGTCAAGGCTCAAACGTTCTCCCGTTAGTGTGGTGTGGAAGTTAGGAGAAAGGGTTCCAGCCCAGGTTTCGTCCTCACCTTTGACCATGATCCGCTGCCAAACGCCCTCGAGTCGCTGAACAGTGTGACGTTTATCTCACTCTCATTCACTCACTCAACAAATTTAAACAATACTTTTCTTTTTTCATTTTTGAAGATTTGATTTCAATTCCGGCAACTCGTCTTCACAAAGTTTCACAACATATTGTTTATAATTTGTTTTCTGATTTGTGTCATAGTGCTTTTTAAAATTATATACCTTAACAACTGAATTACAGTTTTTGCATATATAATAATTTATTCTTGTTTTCGACATCAAAATATTGCAGTTACCATTTTTTTCGAAAATTACGTTGTTCATCTTCAGTTCATCTTTTATTACTCTGTTCTTGAAGTTTGATCTTATTTTTAATAAATGACTTTTTAGTTCAATATGAATAAAAACCAAAATCCACGTTCATTCACAAACGATTGAGTAAACACTGCACTTTTTGTCTTGGTCATCTTGGGGGTTTTAAATTTTAAAAAATAAATCTTCAACTTCCTCTGACGTCAAGCTATTTGCCTCTCACTGATTGGACACTTCAAAAAGAAATAAAGGTAGCACACACGATGAATCGTAGTGTGATCTATAGCAAATAATATTTTTAATGCATTTAAGAATTTAATAAAAATTAATTTTTCATCGTAAAATTAAATGAAAAAATGTAATAAAATATTAAAAATAATTTTTATTCAAAGGCTATATTTATAATTAAAAAGGATTTTTTTTTTACAAAAAAGAATAGATAGTAGATTAATATATCGTAAATTTTAAAAAAAGGTTTACCAGAAATAAATTTCAAAATGAAAAAGCCCTTAAAAATTGATATTTATAATTTTGTAAAATGTCTCCGCGGGCCGCAACCTATATATTGGCGGGCCGCGTGTTTGATATGCCTGCCTTAGAACATAAGCGTCGTAGTGTCCGGTCTTGGATATTTTCCCACGCGAAACTCCATAAACGTAGAGACGTCACTAATTTTCTAACAGGAAATTGCTCGTTTGGTGGTGACCACCGCACATTATTTAAAATTTGAGAACATTTCATACGTGGAAAATTCTTCACTTTCACATGCATAATTCTAAATCCATTTTGATTAAGAATACTTACATATGAAGGCAAAAACACCACGAACATGAAAGCCCCGTAACGGAAGCTTTGTACTAAAAATTAAAAGTCTATTGGTTTATGAGAGGGATGTGATCTCCCAAAACCTCACCCTTGTTTACGCCATTGAAAATAGGAACCAAAATATGGAATATATTTTATTCTAGGGGGGGGGAATGAATTCACTTTTACAGAAATGAGTAATACAATAAAATATGCTCTCTACAGGATGGCAAAAACAGAATACAGTATTAATTTTAATGCATTTTTACCTGAAAAACTGTAAAGGAATTCTGAGCCTTTGTGCTTTGATGTTACCCGAAAAACCTTTTAAAATATAACACTGAAAACACTTTAAACTTTTTAGCAATTATCACCATTTAGTAACCAGGTAAAGGCATCGAAAATTTAAAAGAATCCTTCTGAGCATAATCTTATACATTTATTGGCATTTAGTTTTATTCTTTTTGTGCAACAGCGTATTTTGATTTCACAAACAAAATTTAATTAAATTCTAATATACCTAATTATTTCTTCTGAGCTACGCGAAATGGTTAATTTTAACCATCAATAAAACACTTGATTTACAGAAATATGAAATTAGAAATATTGTGATTCAACAACTTGTAAATTCTACAAACAATGTATTTATAGCTATAAGATACAAAATTTTCAAAAAAAAAACTCTTAATGCAAGCATAACAATAAACTTAAAAATATCCTAAACAAATATATGAAAATAGTCGTCCCCAAGTAAAAATAGAAAAATGCAATGCTAATAAAAATGGACATATAATCCTCAACGAGAATAACAAACCAGAGAATTATTGCAAAACGTAAATCCAACAACAATAATTGATGACCTCAGTTTTACAAACGATTTTAATGAAAGTGTTCTGTTTTGCATTTCAATTTACTTTCATCTGGTCTTTGATGAAAAATAAAAACAAAAAAAAAGTATCTTAGGACAAGAAGTTATTCGTAGAATAAAAAAAAAGAATGTTTGTGTGTGTTTATTTATTCTTTTTATCGCAGAGTTCTTCTAGGCAATTTAACAAATTTGGTTCCAAGAACAGATAAATTCGCTTCGAAAAATAGAGCTAATCAAATCGAATGCTTGTAAATAAAGAGTTCTTGAATGTGTACTTAATCATCAGGATTTGTAATTTGTCAAATTAGCATCTAAATGTTTATGTGCATTTCAATGAATTCGAAAGGAGTCAATTTGGTTTAATTTAAATCTCTAAATTCAATTTCTTGAGTCCTTTTCCACTTCTTTTTAAATCTGTTTAATGTTTATAGGGTGCTGTTATAAACAAATATGCATTCAGAAGGAAAAAATCAGAAAATCCGGGAAACAGAAATTTTAGTAAAATATTGCGTTGTTTTTTTTTATTTGGTCATCTACGCTAAAAAAACTATAAAAATCCAAATTTGTTTTTCAATATTTCTAGTACAGTTTTTAACGTAATTACCAAATAACTAACAGTCACTATAGTTCTGTAGATTTTTAATTTGTAATGCATGAAATATCAAAAGGAAGATTATTTTGCTTAAATAAATAAAAACTTGGTAATTTTTTCGATAAATTTTTATTCAAATTCGTAAAAAAAATGCACTATTTTTAAAACAAGCCAAGCGACACAAACAGCAGTTTTTCAGCAAATAAAAATTTTCGATAAATCACACAGCAGTTTATGAAATTGCTCATATTTTGAAAGATTATTAAATGTTTTTTTATAAATAAAGACTGAAAATCTCAAAAATAATTTTTTCCTTCATAAAAACATATTTTCTCTATGATTAAAAGTCGAAAATAAAAAAAATTTTAATATTGAAATATAGCTTTGAATAATTAAAAATTATCAGACTTTTTTTTTCTTTTTTTATTTGCTTTTTAGCAGTCAAAAAAAAGGAAATTGAAATATAACAAAATTAAAAATTTAACGTATAATTAGTAAGAATATTAAAATTAAATTTAAAAAAATAGTTAAGGATTATTTATAAGAATTGTTTTATGATTCAAAGTGAAAAAAAATTAAATAAGATTAGATATTCCATTTTTAAGTAAGGGGAGCGTTTTCGAAATTTCACAAATCTGCTTTATCCAACAGATGGCGTTGTTTGCAACTCGGATGACGTCATAAAAATAACTTTTGTTTTCTGGAAACCTATCGTTACTATAGCAACGGGGTGTGGTTTAGAAATGATTGACAGATGTAGTCGGTATGAGAGCGCATGCGCTCTTTGAAGAACCAGATCGAAGAGAGGAAAAACGGGGAGGGGGGTGAGGAAAGAATGGGAAAGAGTTTTCTACAAATAGTTTCAACGTTTGAATAAGGTTCTGTCACAGGCCGCACAAAATTGGGTGCGGAGACATTTTTTTTTTAAAGCCGTGCCAGTGGATAGGTATCAAAATGTGCATTGCACTTCTAAGTATATATAGTTCTGGAATCTACTCAAAAATACATTTTTCTGCAGAAATGATGAGGCTAATCAGTCTAGATTTGTCGGAAAACATAGGATATATTTGCTTAATTTGGGTATAATTATTATGTGAGTTTTTCCCATTCATATGGAAAATAATTGAGTGTAATGCACTTGATATTTTGTCACATGAATTATTGTATTTCAGGGTAGGCCTTTGAGTACAACATTTTTGAGGTAATTCTATTGTAGAATTTTACTGTTTCCTAGTTTCTGATGACATTTATCCCTTTTTGTAGAAATTGGTATTGTAGTTTAGAAATCATGTAATTAATTTCAACTTTTCTATAAAATCATCGTTATAAGGCTCCGGATTTTTAGGGAAAAAACGTTCAAATTGTCTCTTGACAAATACGTCTACATTGTCTTAGGTATCATAAACAATGCCCATAAGATTAAGAAGGGAAACGAAATCTGGGTGGGGGTTTTAATTTTTCGACGAAGAATTTGGTAGATCTTTATTTGAAATTTAGAAAAAGTATTTTTTTTTTCGAGTTTTAGGGGATATATTTGTTTTATTTATCTTTGTTACCTTTATTTATTTATCGATCTAATTCTCTTTGTTTGATAGAAATATGCGAAATTTTAATAAGTTTCTTTCTGCTCATATCTCTTAGATACAAATTGTATTTGAAATTGTCATAGAAGGATGCTTATTATGGAAATAAAGTTTCGATTTGAATCTTTAAAAAGAAAATGTCATTTTTCTTAGAAAATATTAACTAGAGCACTTTTTTGTCAGTCCTTTTTTAACAGCATTCCATTTCTTGTTTTACAAATTAATGCTATTTCCAATCAGGGGCATAGTTACCGCGTATCAATGATACGGGGCCCCAAGCTTTGAGGGCGGGCACCCAAACGTGTAAGCAAATAATCGCAGGGGTGGCCTTAAAGAGTGCCCTCAAGGATGATACAGGGTCCACTCAGGACCAGCTCCGCCAGTGTTTTCAATACTCATGAAAATGTGACACAAATTTCACAGCCTTCAATTAAATTATTATATTCATTGAATTAATTTTCAAGCTAAGATTCCTTTTTTTATTTCCTACGTGCAACGTTTTCAGAATATTTATTGTATATAGTCTGCGTTTGTACTCTCATAATGTTATTTTTAGTGTGGCCGATTATAAGCGGAGATAAAATCGGTGCATTTTTGTGATCGGCTCTTTTATTTTGAATTTTTACTGCTTTGATCTTATTTTCTAGTGACACGATTGCGATGCTTAAATTCCCCAGAGGAGCGGTGTGGAGAACAGTAGTGCGCTTTTGAAATCTGATGTTGCTATCAATTTTTTCATGAAGTTATCTTAATAAGACTCATGATTTACAGAGGAAGTTCTTCAGTGAATTCACGAGCATGTTTATGATTGTTGTCTTGGATATCAAAAATAAAGTCCATCGGGCTAAGAAGAGGGAAGGGATTTTAAATTTTTTGAAGAAAAATTTAGTATATCTTCAGTTGGGACTTGAGGAAAAATATAATTTCCGAAGTTTTATTTTTGTAGAGAGAAGTAGTGGAGGGAGACGATATATATGTATATATATATTATATGTAATATATATATATATATATATATATATATATATATATATGAATATATATATATATAGTGTAATAAAAATGGAAGAAACCAACAAAGTCAATGGACTAAAAAGGATACCTATTATGATTTCTAAAGCTGTTACTGAATTAAGACCAGCAAATTTGGGTTATATATCTATCTATATATATAAAGGAG
The DNA here is from genome assembly GCA_019973975.1 of Trichonephila clavata. Taxonomy (NCBI): domain Eukaryota; kingdom Metazoa; phylum Arthropoda; class Arachnida; order Araneae; family Nephilidae; genus Trichonephila; species Trichonephila clavata. The sequence continues at coordinate 83,544 of BMAO01022424.1, read as the reverse complement.
AAAAGCGACTCACTGACTGACTGACTAATCACGATATCTCCGGAACTATTCAACCTACAGATATGAAAATTGGTTTTTAAACTATTAGACGTACAGTCTTGAAATTTGGTAAAAGATTCCTTTCGCAGAGTAGAGAACCGCTACAAAATGGATTTCGCGAAAATTAAACCACAAGTTTCATTTCGGAGGATTAAAGGGCGTAATGGATATAAATATTTCCGTTTTTTAAACTATTATACCTACCTGCTTGAAAATTGGTGGGCATGTTCCTTTCATGGAACAGAGTTCCATTAAAACGAAACATTAAAACGAAAATAAACCCCAAGGAGGGTTGCGAGAGGTCACGGGGAATTATGGGGAAAAATCCCGTTTTTGAATTGTTAGACCCACATACTTGAAATTGGTTAAGCATGTTTCTTTTGTTGAACAGGGATCTACTAAGAATGTATTTTAGGAAATCAACTCCTGGGGGAGCATGGGGTTACTGGGGTGTATTGACACAAAAAAATTTCATTTTTTCGAAATACAAGGTCTATAATAGTGGAATTTGGTTTGCATTTTCCATTTGTTAAATTGAAATCCGCTAAGAACAGTTATATTGGAGAACGTTTCTCAACGGAATTACGGTAGGAATTGATAATAAAAACTTCGTTTTTACTCTATTAGACTTAGACTTAAAATTTGTCTTGCATGCTTACTTTATGGAGTAGAGTTCCACCAAAAATTGGTTACGCGGAAATCCACTTGGTTATAGGGTACGAAGGTACAAACATCCTTCTATACTTCAATTTTTAAAATTTTTAGAAAATACAAATTAGAAGTCTGTTCTTTATTTATATCAAGAGTCGAGAGTTACAGGTATATATATATAAAACGTCATGAAATACCCAGCGAAGCGGGCGGGTAACGGTTAGTATATATATATAATATATATATGTGTGTGTGTGTGTGTTTTGTAGCAATTTTTAAATTCCGTTGTATTTTTTCTCCTTGATCTTTATATCTATGGTTGGGCATGGTACGCTCTGGAAAAAATAACGGATTGCTTTAAATATGTTACTAGTTTGAGTAGTGATGTTAAGACTACACAGTGCCCGTTTTAAAGACAGTAATATTGAAAGTAATTTGTGTTTTCTTTTTCTATTATATTATTAAATTTATTCTTCCAATAAAAGAATTTTTACCGGTCTTAATTTTAAAAATTACAAATTTTTCTTGTAAAATACTCAATTTTTAAAGTTTTTTAGTTATTTTCAGTGATTTCTGTTTCTTAAGATTATTGAGAACAAAAGTTAGTATGGATTTGAACATTTCAAACTAATATTCCCTACTAAAAATTCCTTGCTGAATTTTAAAAATTATTTTTACAGCTATGGAAAAAATATCAAATTTTTTAAAACTATTAATTTAAGATTTTTAGAAAAAATAACTAGTGCTCTCAGACCGAAATCCATACTAACTTTTAAAGAACATATATATATATAAAAATTCTACAAAAATTTTCAATATTATCTTGAACAGAAAAAATCCTTGGGAGAAATATATCCTCAAAATTGAAAAGTCTGAGAAAAACACAGTTAGTTTCTAAAGGCATGAAACAAAAATTAATAATGCCTCTAAAGATCTAATTAAAAAAAATGTTTTGATCCAAATTATGTACACTGTATCAAAACACTACTTTAATTAAATATGTTATATGAGGATATATTTTTTTTATATTTAAAATATGTTTTACATAAAATTGATAGCATTTGTTATATATATACGATGACAGAGATTACTCAGCCTAATCTTATCATGATGCTTTCAAAAAAGTTTTGAAACACTTATAAAAATAATAATGATACAAACTGAAATTACAAACCCCCAGGTTTGTACGTATAACATCTAATTTTTTCTCAGTTTTAAGTCGGTGCAATTTAAAAAGTTTGATTTTTATTACATGACTTGAAATTATTTTACTATAGTGTTATAATACATTTTGTAATATCATAGATAAATTCAGTTATATTTGTGTATACGGAATACTTGAACTCAATAAAGTCTCATTGTAGTATCAGCTGAAAAAAGGCTGATTTTAAGTCATATAATTTTCAGTAGTATTCCACCTCTTCCAAATATTGTCTTTTAGTAACACAAGAATGTTTTGAGCCCGGCAATTTCTCACTAGGAAAAAATTAATGAAAGCTAAAAAAGCTTCTAAGGTTTTTAACTATGTGTAAAAACACAAATATTGCTCTTTAAAAATTAAAAACCTCGAAACATAACTGAACAGAAACGATTTTAGTAGTAAAAGTAAGAGTTAATAGCCATTTCACTGAACGAACCGATTATTCTCCCAAATATCTCTCTTTATATACAAAAAAAATTTCATGATGCTGTAAAAAATTTATTTCAAGGTTTTTTTTAAGGTGAAGTTAACCAAAAGAAACTACATCTTTTTTACAGAATGGAGCAAACTCACAGTTTGGACAAATTTACATTTATGATAGGGAGGCTTTGCATGAACGTGCATAAATAGTTAAACGTGACGATGTGTTACAAATTTTACAGCCAATTATGAAGAAAAAACCGTATGAACTACATAATACAAGGAAATTACAGTTTTACAATTTGAGCTGTGATAGAGTTGCATAATTTGTACAATGGGAGTTGGTCCGCCATTAGGCAGATAAGGGAGGGGGCGGTACCTCCTTCCAGTTTTTAATTAAACTTTTAAGAATGGAAAAATGCTTTAAAATGATTGCTAAACTAATCACTCTCTCTAAACTGTCGAATATTGAGATTGTCAACTCTCAGAAAACTTCAAATATATTAAAAACTGATTGGTTATCAGACTCCCTTAACCTTTTCAATAGAATTTTTGCTATATCTGGTGGGCGCAGTAGCTTAGTGGTTATGGTCACGAGTTCATATCTGGAGTGTCATGGGCTCAAATCCTGTTGCCACTAAAAACCCTCCGTGTAGATGAGGCCATTCCTCCCAATTATGTGGTAGTTAGGAAAGAGGGATGCCAGCTCAGGTGTCATTCTCGTTACTCGACCGAGGTTGAACATTACGAGGTTTGTGATCAATAGCCCTCTTGTTGCTTTATAGAGCGACACTAATCTCTCTCTCTTTCTTTTGCTAATCCTGCTCCAGGCACATAAATTACTTTAATAAACCCTGTAAAAATTTTCATTTATAGTTAATCTTTTATCTTCAAAATTTACATATCTAATATTGATTGAATTTTTTTCCTAATGGGAAATTTTAAGAGTGCAGTCCATTTGTACGTAGCTGCTTTAATTTCGGAAAGGACTTCCTTTCCAAATACAAAAATAACTTATTTTTGAGATCTGTGCATAATTCTCTGTTTTACGAATTTTTTATTCTGCTTATGTGATCCATTAGCACAGAGTAGTAATTATTTAACAATTCGATTAAAATTTTCCAAAAATTCCATTACATTAAAACTGTTTAAATGTAATTTTATAGCAAAAACATGAAGAAAAATTACATTTTCAAAACATTCTCTTTTCATTGAAAATACTTCTATGTAATATTTTTTCTATGTATTTATAGTTAGGATTTTTCTTTACAGAGCCTGAATTAAGATTTTTGAAACATTCACATTATTTTTAGAGTTACTATTGAAATAACAACAAGGCTTCTTCATAAAAATTTCGCTACTTTATTAATATAAGTCCACTTCTAAATTATACCTTCTAAAAAGTCCAGTTGAGGTAGGGATTCTTGGGAGCTTCCCAAATCGAATAACAAAAACTAAACTTTCGTAACATCAAGAATTATTTTGAAGATTGTCGAATTTTAGATATCCATAATAATAATGTTTACGATAAATTTTACATCTCGCCATATTGACATCAATAGGAGTATTGTAAAGTTTTCATATGCAAGAGTATATTTTTTTAATTCTTGTTTATTTTAGGGCCACGGTGCATAGCATCCATTAACCACTCCCTGCAGAAATTAGGTTTAAGAGCTTTCAGTCTGGTTGAAATGACAATTCTACAAATGTTTCACTCACTAAGAAAGTATACACCCCACAATAACCCCCTTTTTTCAGTCCCAAAATAGATTCCAATCGCCTCTCCCTGAAATAAACAGCTATCCTGTTCATGTGTTTCCCCCACCCTCCTCAACCTTATCTCAAGGTCACTTGACCGTTTCATCTTGGAAACAAATTGTCAGAACTTCCTTCTTTCATTCCAACGAAGAGGGTCCCCTGCCTAACAATGACGTGATCTCATGACGTAGTCTAGGGTTACTTTAATTCTCTTAACCCTTCCTCTTTCAAATAAAAAAAGCAGAATTAGTATTTCTGAAGTGATTAAAATCATTATTCATGTAGCAAAATATTCTTTTTCATAAAATAAAGTATTCTTAATGTGTATTTGAGCAGTTTATGCTCAATTTTCTTCTAAAGTAATGTTTTTAAAGTTTTGTACGTAGATTGCATACACGTGGCGCCATCTGCAGTCATTACAATAAAGCTTGCCAAACATGGCGTCCGAGCATTTTGGAAGCAAAGATATATGTATTTTTCGTAATTTAAAAATTTTCTAGACCATTTCTGACATTTTTACATTTCAAGGTGGATTTATATGAGTAATTTACGTTCTCAACAAAAGTTTCGTATCCAAATAATGTGATTTCATTAAGTTAAAGTACCCTGACCTTTTCAGTGCATTTAGAAGTCCACCTTAATTAAAAATTATTGCGATTATCACTTTATCATTCGAATCGTTTGTAATTCCCATTTACAAATTCCCTGTTAAGAGTCTCAGAACCATCGGAAATCGTTTGAAATACCGTGAATTACAGAAACCTTACATTCTAAATCAAAAATTTTCTAGAAAAAAAAAATTAAAAAGTTATTAACTAAATACCGATTTAAACTTTGTTTTTCAATGAAAATTTATCTCTAATGATATTCATTATATGTATGAAAAAGTAAGGAAACCATATTCATATATTTTATCTTACCAATCACAAAAAGAGTTACTTATATATTTTTTACAAAAATCTTATATATTTTTCTTTTTACGGATATTGTGTCAACGTGACCTAACTCCCCATTAAAAATTAGTGGTGGATAACTAAAAAGTACTTTACAGAATACGTGCTGCCATCTAATTTTGCTATGATGAACTAACAGAATTTCTAATACAAAATCATTTCTTTTATATACGATTAATAATTTACAAAAGTTTTTTTTTTTCGAGAAATTTTCTTTTTATGAAAATCGAAACAAATGATCCGACTTTTTTCCTTTTTTTTTTATCAAGAACAAGAAACAATTGTACGAAAATTAAAAAATTAAATGCATGATATTTTTATGCAAGGTGTGAAACTTGCATACCTAAATATTTCTCCGAGTAAATACTGAATTAGAAAATAATCACGAAATAAAAATATACACGACTTCAATACTTGACTGAAAATTAACCAATTACTCCCTTTTGAGGTTTTTAGACATATGAAAAAAATAATAAAAAAATGAAGCATTTTAAGTATTAAAAATAAAGGCTACTTTATAGATATCCGCATTTGATTTAGATATCTATGTATTATAGATATCCGCATTTGATTCAGATATCTATATATTATAGATATCCGCATTCGTAGGACGTTATTCTTGTTTATTTTATCTTAGTTCTTGCGTTTTTTAAATTAATCATTAGACCTTTCCATTTAATGCTTATTGTTGGAGTTGCGTGCTTTCATTTACTTACTGAACATAATTATTTGCAGAAGAATTCAGAGACGTTTTAAGGCATGAGCCATCTGGGCCCGGGGTCTCGGCCACAATTTGGGCCTCATCACCTTCTCAACTCAACCTTAATAAGATCATGACTCGAATAATTTCAACCATCAAATGTTATTTCCGGTTGTACTCTCCGAAAACTAGGAATTTCGGACGATAAGTGAATTGACTACATGTGATGACCATCGTCCCCATAAGGCGAGGCCTACCACCATACACCATCATCATTCATTCAGTCAAAAGCTGACAGTCGGTCGAGCCGGTTTGTGAGATTCTAAATCATGAACATTGATTTGTTTCAGGTTATTGTTTGTACAAATATTTGACAAAATATGCTATGTAGTCTACTTTTAAGATGGGACTTATATTTGTGTAGGGGCCCAGGGCCAACTTTTGCGTGGGAGATCAGGGTCTACTTTTGTGTTAGGGCCCAGGGCCTCAAGAAGTCTTAAGACGTCCCAGGAAGCATTGCCCTATTGTTTTAAAGTTTTTTTTAGGCAACTCGGCAAATTTTAATTCTTTTTATGCTTCGTCATTATTTCATTCGGCTGCTCGTCGACTAATGGCAGAGATACCGAAGATGGGCGTAGGATAAAAATAAATTAATGCTTATCATACCACATGGTGTTGATTAGCATCTTAAATATAAGGAAAAGAAAAATAAGTTCTATATCTAACTGAAATATTAAGTTAAAATTTATTGTTACACAGATGATATAGAGTTGAGATTCCGTAAATTGACTGCATTACTAAGTGAGCACAAGTGATCGACATACGAAGGAGTGCAAAACTATAATACAACAAAATACTGCATACAATAGCATTGAATTATTTTTTTCCAGGCGGATCATTCATTCGTTCTGAAGAAAAATGCTCATAATTCACTATTTTTTCTTTATTGCTCTTTTTACAAAAATTAGTGGACTTCGTACATTAAAAAAACCATTAATTCATAATAATTCATCATTTACGCCTTCAATTCAAAATGCAACTAAATTTTTAAAATGGTGATTTTTTTCTATGTTCCCTATTTGGATCAATAAATAATTACTCTTTTTTCGTTCATAAAACTAAGCTAAATAAATCTTATCACTTTATTTGAAGTCAATTAATCACACAATAAAAAGAACAAAAGTAACCGAAATGACCGTTAGATTTTGATATATGCAGGGACGTCTTAAGACTTTTGTGGCCCTGGGCCCAGAGAAATCATAAGACTTTTTGAGGCCCTGGCCTTCTATAGAAAAGTAGGCTCTAACTGAGATCTTTTAAAATATACTGTATATAGCATGCATTGTTAAATTCTCGTTCTAATGGTAATTTGAAACAAATAAATCTACATGACTCACAAAACCCAGGCACAAACCAGCTCGACCGATGGCCGCATTTCGACTAGATGAGTTGAATGATTGCTTATGATATTAGGCCTAGGCTCAGGAACGTCTTAAGGCATGGGCCAACTGGGTCCGGGCCTAAGGCCTCACCCTCGGTGGAGGCCTCGTTTTGTTCTCGACTTTGTCCTTATAAGATCATGATCAGGATAATCTTAATGGACAAATATTATTCCCGTACATATTCCCCTAGAAACGGATTTCAAGCTGCATGTCAACTGGCAAAAGTGATAAGATTATTTCAATATGTGATGACCGTTGTCCATGTCTAGGCCTAGGACTAATGCTGTAAAAAATCATTCAACTCATTTAGTCGAAATGTGGCCATCGGTCGAGCCGGTTTGTGTCTAGGTTTTTGAGATTGTAAGTCGTGCATATTTATTTGTCTCAAATTACCGATCGAACGAGTATTTGCTGTGAATGCTATTATCTGTCTACTTTTAAAGATCTCAGGTACGGTCTACTTTTGCATAGGGGCCCAGGGCCTCAAAATATCATAAGATTTCTCTGGGCCCAGGGCCTCAAAGAGTCTTAAGGTATCCGACTGGTTGCGACAACTTTTCTTTAAAGAAGGAAATATGGGGATTTTTTTGTTATTTTTAGATTTGTTTAGTGCATTTTAAGAAAAATGTGCTAAAATTAAGAAGAGAAAAAGAAATTATTATTACTAAAATGGGAAAAATTAGGTAAAAATTGACAAAAAATAGCATAAACGCGGCCCATTCCGCACCAAAGGTTTATGGACATATTTTCAATTTTTTTAATCTAATATGTTGCTATATTATTCAATTTTGAAATGACCATCAGGATAGGAGATATTTTCTTTTTTACAAAAACTAGAGCACTTTATCTCGGTTACTCCTTAAAAAGACATGAAAATGCTTAAAAAGACAGTGATTATATATTCACATAAGGGACTGTAAATTTTGTAATAAAAAAACAGTGATTGATAAATCTGAAGGTTAAAACAATTCTACTATTATTCAGAACTTACAGAAAAAATTTCACAGTTAACTATGTTCAAAACTTTTTGAGCAATCGCTGACCCCATTTGATTATTTTCAAAAAATCACATTTCGAGTAAAACGCGTTTTAAAGTATGGCATCTTGCTTAAAGTAATAGCATCTGCTTTTACTAAAACACTTGTAGTTTTTGTTCTAGTAAACGGAAAATGATAAACTTGGTATTCTTATAAAGCTAATAAGATGACCCATAAAATAAAATCATAAAAAATTTGTCAATTCTTGGCAAAATTCACAGTTTTAGGATAGTCGGATACCTTAAGACGTCCCTGTGTGCCTATACCTAGACAAGGACAAAGGTCATGACATAATAATACATTCTTAACACTTTTGCCAGTTAACATGCAGTTTGAAATTTCCTGTTTTTCGGAGAATATGTACGGGAATAAAATTTGACCATTAAAATTATCTGAATCTTGATCATGTTAAGACAGAGTCGAGAACAAAATGAGACCCCTTCCGAGGGCGAGGAGAGGGTCCTTAAGGAATGGGCCCAGTTTGCCCCTTAAGACGTTCCTGGATATATGATAATGCTTATATCAATGATCTTCAAACTTTGTAGACTCATGGAACCTTTAAAAATATCAGGGGATTTCGGAGAACCCTATTCCACCCTTGAACAAATATATCCTAAAAGTATTTGAAACAGATCAATATGTAACACGTATTTTGCGTAAAGGCTGTTAAAGAAAGTTACTGTATTCTTTATTAAAGAGTTTTAACTTAAAATCAATGTAATGTACTCAATAATAGCATTGGTTCGTGGTTCAGGGGTTACTTTCCATTGCACTATATTTACTGACTGAGTTGTATATACACGTTTGTGTCTGTACTTGCGGGTTTTTTTTTTCTTTCCCAATTACATCGAAGAAAATTTTTTACTTAAAATCGTTGCTCCGCGAATAGAATTAAAATGTTTATAAGGGAGTGGGAATCTTCTGCGTATTTTGCATGAATTTGCAACTGAAATGTTAGCTTAATTTTAGATTGTAATGCTGAATATATTGATAAATTGTTTCCTCTCCTTCACTGAGAAGCCTTCTAATTTATCGTAGTACTCAAAATTGTTATAATTTTTTTTTCTACCATGCTAAATTTTTTTTTTTAGAAAATATCTTGCGATAATTTTTTTTATTGAAAAAATCGTGATTTATTATTTAAGTTTCAACACGGTCTTTTAAATAACGTTCCTTTTTATTTTATTCAATTCCTACTATTAGCTCACATTCTCTCTATATTTTGTTCAAACTTTCAATCGTTAATAAAAGGCATTTTAAAGCACTCACAATTGAGCTGAAATTTTGTATACACGATTATTTGGATGACAATACTGTAATTTAATTACAATTAATAAAAATTAATTGATTAAAAATAATGATTCAAATAATTACAAATACAGCCACGTTGGCATCATTTTTGGCGACTTGTATCAAAACTTGACAAAGTTTATTTCTCACATTTTAAAGCGCTCATTTGAGCTGAAATTTTCTATACACTATTGTTTTGGGTAACAATACGATAATTTAATTATAATTAATTAAAATTAATTGAAGGAAATTAATTATTTAAAGAAACACAGATACAGCCACGTTGGTTTCATTTGTAGCAGCTTGGGTCAAAACTTTAAAAGATTTTTTCTCACGTTTCAAAGGATTCAGTTGAACTGAAATTGTTTTGGATGACAATACGATACTTTAAAGATAATTAATAAAAATTAATTGCCCCTTTATGTTGTGAGACTGTGATATGTATATACATATTTATATTAATTGTAACTATTTAATAAAAAGTAACTAATATATATATATTGCTGATCTAAGTAAGAATTGACTTTAAAAAAAACTTTATATTACTTGTTTTTATTGAAAAAATTGTGATTCATTATTTAAGTTTTAACACGATCCTTTGAAGTAAATTCGTTTTTATCTTATTCATTAGAAATTGATTAGTTTTTAAAAAGGTCGCACGTCATTCTGTTCGAGTTTTGATGACCACAATTTAAGTTTTCAAACCAATGCATTTATTTTTTCTTGAGTTTTTTAATATGTATATTCAGTTCCTTAATGGATTTCTAACTTTATTTAGAGTGGCAAACATGTCTGCTAAATAAGGCAAAACTTTGAAACCATATTTTATCACATAATTCTGGAGCATAGTCATGTGACGATTCAACTAAAAACAATCTGAATTACGAATTTAAAAACAAGATTCTACGCGGTTTCTGAATAATTATTCATATAATCAAGCAAATAATCTCGAATTTAATTTTATTGCGTTTATATAATTTTTCACTTTCTCAGCATCATTTAAAACGTGCTTCGTATTCTTTATTCATTTTACTACTGTGACTCACTATTCGAAATAAGTTATGATTTAATTTCATTTTTTTGCCATTCCCCATGCTTATCAGGATCCAAAAATGGGAAATTATCTCTAATCTGCAAACAACATATCATTCTAATGAACTATTAGCTTATTTATCATTGACTTCGAGAATCTATAAATCTCAATTATCTTTTACTTTACTCACTCAAATTGCAGAAGAGTCTTTAAAACCGGTTGATCTAAGTACTTGTCCAATAGTTTCAGGTAAAATTAAAAAGAAAAACTATTGACTGAATTTTATAAAATTTTTACAGAGCTCAGATATAGATTCTTCACAACTCTTTTAACTAAAAAAATTTTCTCTCGTCGAAATAGCTTTGCTGGACGGATAATTTTTCTGTTATAAATTCTGTTTTCTTCGCTCAGACCCTTTATGAAAAAGTATAAGAAACCCAGCTGGTGAAAACTACTAATTTAGCATACCAGAGTTGAAATAAAAATAATTAGTATTCGAAATACATTTTTTGTTTCCTTTCTTTAATAAGCAGAATATATTTGCTACGTAAGCAAACAAAATTATGCCAAACGATTCTTTAAACATCAACTGAATACAGAAATTAATTTTTTAAAATTAAAAAAAACGAGTCTTACAGTACTCGCATATGATGTGTAACATCTGACTTGTTATCATGGTAAATACGTAATAGTGACTTTAATCCTGAAAGAAATGAATCGGTTATGACTGGAAATAATTTTCTATCGAATAATTATATCTTTATTGAAAATTTTATTTAATTAACACAAGGAGTAATGCAGTTTTTTATCAAAAATATTTATTATTGTTCAATTTGGGGAAGAGAGGAGACAATAGATTTATGAAAACTAAAGTATGACACATATACATGTGATTTCAAAGTATTTAAAAATCGTTGAAAAATGGTGTCAATAACAGTACCACTGTAAGTTGTCGAAACATTTCGATTAGTATTCATTTCGAGCTTGAGTTCATCTTTCAGAAAAGCTATGAGCGGCTCAGCTTCTGGCAAACTGAAGTTAAGGTTAAAATCACCGCTCAAAATCATGAGAAGCGTGTGATAGTTTTTTTTAAAAAGAGCAGAACCACCTTCGGTATACGGTAAAAGTACAAAATGCAGGAAATCTTTAATTTTTTTAACTATTCGATTCGGAGAAATGTATGCGACCACCAAAATTACAAGACTTGCTGGTATGTGCGGTAGGCGGGCGTCTTAATTGCTACTACAGTTGGACCCCCAGACGAGGGTAGCGAAGAGACGCCGTCAAGGGCATGCTTAAAAATTAGAAATATTAGAAAAAATCAAAAATACCCGTTTACTTAATTAGTTAGTTTTTTTTAATCGAGAAATATTTTTTAATCGCAATTAAAAATATTATATTGACAGTGACAGGAATCAACCTCAAAGTATGAAAATGATAAGCACTTAAATATTTATTCAAATAATTCCATATTACTTACTCCTATTTTTTTTAAGAATGATGAGCTTTGTCAGACGCTTAACAAGAAACATAATTGTTAATATATAGTTTACATATATATAAATATATCCTTAGAGAGAGATTTCACATACAACGAGCTCTGAGACTTTGACATTTGAGCGTAAGAATCACAAGTTTATTCTGGATGAAGTCTAATAAGACTTGCTGGTATGTGCGGTTGGCGGGCGTCTTAATTGCTACTACAGTTGGACCCCGAGACGAGGCTAGCGGAGAGACACCCCAAGGCGCTGAATTGGTCAAATCAAACAGCGCGTGCTTCCCCCGACTTCCTGTCACGCATTTCCGTCCCTTTTCACGAAATCACTCCAAAAAATATTCAGCAACCGAGAGTAAAGATGTTACACATCAAAAACTCTTAAATATATCGATATTTGATTAATTCATTTGAAAGTATGAGAAACGAAATTCGAAAATTTTGTGTTCGGTTTCCTTTATGGCCCTCATTTCCCTTTTTGCGTACATTTTATTTTTTAATGAACTGAAAAAATAAAAAATAGGTTTTGTTAATTAGACTTGAATGTAGTTTGAAAAGCGAAATGTTATCTTTTTATTTTGCGTTAATTTTGGAAATTCAGCTACATTTTCCTTATAAATTCTTCAAGTACCCGATAAATCCTAGGAGCCATTATGTAAGTAAAATTTCAAGTATATTTTGTCTAAAAATATTTTTCCTCTCTTTGCGACACAGTTTTTAAAGTTATTTTGCTCTCGATACTGAATATGAACTCGTCTTGGATGTATAAAAATACCTGGTATTAAACTTACTCAGAGTTTCATGTTAAATTAACCCAATTCAAAAATTGAATAATAAAGTCTTTCTATCAAATTATTTGAAAAAATCAAAAAACGAAGAAATTTTTATTTGGATTAATAATATCTTTATTATACGAAATATAAACTGCTTTTAAAATTGAAGGGAAAAAATACACTTAAAACTTTACTCAAGACATTTCTTAAAGATAATACTTTGGTGAAACAAATATTTATTATAAATAAGGAAATATATTTAACTGGCGAATTTTTATTTGAAAGTAATTAAAAATATTTAAAAAAATGGAAAATTACATGATACTAACGCTAAGATATTTTAATCAAACGTGGGTACTACAGCGAATCCTTACTCTTTATTTTCTAAAAAGTAATATGAGTATATTTTTCTAATAAAATGAGCACAAAATAGTTCAATAATTCATTCGCAATCCAAAACGGTATCAGAAGACAGAGTAAATTTTTGTTGACAATAAAACCGTCAGCAAAACATAAGTGGAAACGATAATTGAAGACAAGATATAGCTATGACGATACAATAAAAATGTGAGCTTCCTAAGGGAAGACGGTGTCCAAAAACAAGGTAAAGCTAAACGTCAGTGTCCTATATGGAAACGGTATTTGAGGACAGGGTAAAGATGTGCGTCAGCTTCCTAGGTGAAAAAGGTGTCTAAAGACAGGGTGAGGATACGCGTTAGCTTCCTAAGCGAAAAAGGTGTACGAAGACAGGGTGAAGCTATGTGAACCCAATAAAAACATCAGCATCCTAAACGAATACGGTAACAGAAATCAGGTTAAAGCTATGTAGACAGAATAAAAACAAGAGCCTTCTAATGGGAGACGATTTCCGAAGACAAGGTAAAGTTTGTTAATACATTAAAGACGTAAAAATCCTAAGTTGGAACGGTGACCGAAAACAATGTAAAATAAAGCTTTAATTATACAATCGGCATGCACTTGTACAGTATCAGTGAATTGGCGTTTGTATTTTTTAGTTATTTCTCGACAGTTTACTCGTATGATGCATCGCTCTAATGGTATCTTCTATGATTTCATCAACATATCTGTAAGTAAATGACGTGAAGTTATTGAAGACTGTAAGATGTTAATATCCCTCATCTAATTAAATAGATTTTCTTTATGCCTAATAATGATACTTTAGCTATTCTCTAGAATTCCAACAATAAGTTTTCAGCTTAAAAGTATTTTTTTTTCCTTTTCATGGAGCATGGACATATGAATTCCATTATCTTATAATACACACATTTCCATTTAGAGATTCTTTTTTAAAAATGCGTTACGTAAATATGTAAAATATTTTACACACACATATATACACTTTAGTGTTACTGAATTATGGATAGCAAGGGTTATGTGTAGCGCTGTGCATCATTTATGCGCAAAAGAGGACACTGTGGTAACAGTATGTACAGCGCGTAGTGTGGTTGCTCTGAATTAGTTGTTATAATTGCCAGTATGGGTAAACTGCCTGATTTAGACACCTTCAATCGCGGACAAATCGTAGGTGCGTGACGCATGGACTTTTCAATTTCCAAAACTGTCAGACAATTAGGATTTTTAAGGTCGACAGTGTCAAGAGTATACCAAGAATGCATGGATAGTGGACAAAAAACTAGCGATCGGGCAAACTGCAAAGGACAATTAGCCTAGACAGTGTGGGGTGAGAAACGGCTCAGGCATATTGTACGTAGCCAACGAAGCCAAACATTAGCTCAACTTACCACCCAGTTGAAGGACGGTACCAGTCGTACAGTCAGTAAATTGACTGTGCAACGCTCGCTTAACCGCATGAGTTTCGGGATCCGTCAACTTACGACAGTACCATTGCTCAATGCTCGCCATCGGACTGCGCGTCTTGCCAAGGCAAGAGAGCACAGAGACTGATGTGTAGATGACTGGAAAAAAAGTAGCATGGAGTGATGAGTCTCAATTCCGACTACTTAACGCCGATTGGAGCTGAGAATATGGCGTCAGGCTCATGAAGCCATGGATCTTACATGCCAGGTTGGAACTGTACAAAGGCATGGTGGCTCAATCATGGTCTGGGGTGTTTTTTCATGTACTGTTTGGGATCTTCGGTGCGTGTACCAACCTCCTTCAATGCAATTCGGTACGTCAAGTTGCTGGGTGATCACCTCCATCCGTTAATTCAGGAACTAAATAAATAGTTCTAAATTCAAATTGTCCCACTTTTTGTTTTGGTAAAGTATCGTTGTCACAGGAGAATTTTATCCCATTTCTCTTCAAATATGTGATAAGACATGAATATTCTTGTTGTCACTTTGTTGAGGCTAACTTCTGTGTGTATTCTTTTGTAATGGCTCCGAAGCTTATGAATTGCAAAGGAGTAAAAATTGCAACAAATTAAAGAAAAGAGAGACTGTCCGGAGCCGCATATTTTTAAAGCTTCTTCCCGTGTGACGTGCGACCTGTGTTAAGAAACAAAGATTTAATTAACCTCGTGTTCGTACAAACTCCATAGAGATTGAATCTTTTGTATACACATTTATAACTTTCATTTTTCTTAATAATCAGGGAACCCCTAGGTTTGATTCGTAGAGCCCCAGGGCTCCGCAGAACACAGTTTGAGGACTACTGGAATATAGTATTGTGTGTCTCGAGATCATGAAGAAGAGACTAAGGCAGGCTGGCCAATAGACGGCACGCGTGCCACAGTGTGGCACGTGGAGGTGTAACGGTTTCACGCAGAAAAAGAATTTGACTTAACAAAAAAACTTTAAAAGATATGAATTAACAATATTTTTACAATTTTATTGAAATGCAGTTGCTTCAGTCAAAAAAAAAAAAAAACCTCAAAATTTATCTTAAACTTAAATGATTTACAATAGAAAGAAGAGAATGTACATGCATTGTTGTTCAAGTTGGCTTTCCAAATCTTTTTTCCCTCACGAGATTCTAGAATTTGAGGGAGCGTATTTTAAAATATCTGGAAGCAAACACTGCACTGTCCAGTGAATACTATCTATTTTAGAATGAAGACACTTGGTGATTTAGTTTTTCTTACCGATATTATGGGACATTAAAATAATTTAAATTTAAGACTACAGAGAAGAAAGAGAGAGATTGTAATTTTCCCACTCTAGTTGTAATCATATACATTCTTTTGTGGATAAACTTTTGCTTTTTTGGGGGGAGGGAATTTTAATATTTCACATTAATGCAGGAACTATCTACCAGAGTGAATAGTGCTCCAAACTGTGATTGGTTTAAAAATTTAATATCCATTTTTGTTGGATTCCTTCAGTGCTAGGTTTGATGATTTTCAAGATAAAAAAAAAATGCAGATCTTTTCACTAATCACTTTTCAATTTCTCTGCAAAATATTACTACGCACCTGGAAATCAAATCAAAATTATTGTATACAGCATCATACTACACTGAAAAGCAAATATAAGGAAATACGAGTTTTGGAAATTTATACTAACAATCAATTTTTCAAATTTACACGATGTAGCTATCAGATTTTGTAGATTTGAATCAACATACGTTTGTGAAAAAAATGTTCTTCTATTATTACGAAAGTAACACACAAAATCAAAATATCGTTCAAAATTAACTGAACTGATTAATAATAAAATTTAAGTGTGCACTTTGGTTTACATTTATTATATTGTTTTTAAATTTCCATTACTTAAGACTTGCGTTAAAAATGTTCTCTTTGGTCGAAAGTTACATAATAAGCCTATTAGTAACATTTTTTCACCTTTTTATTTGTTCGAAAAGTTGGAAATGGGACGTTTAATTATTTTTTATCTGATAGTGGCACTCTTCTTTAAAAAGGTTGGCCACCCCCGGACTAAAGGAAAGAGTAAAAATTTGCTGAAGATTGAAGCCATTTTGCATGATGTAGCCTTCTATGATTAATTAATAAATAATAACGTATACAAATTCAGAAAAAAAAGACAACATTTAAATTGTAACAACTCATGCGTATCCACTTCGTAACTTAATCCAGAGAATAATTTTAATTTCTGTAACTCTTCCTTATTGCTTTCTAGTCAAATGAATTTTTTCTCTTCAATTATTTTCTCAATAGTTCCATCTTGTTATAATCACGAGAACTTCCAAAATAGCATTTTTTTAATATAGATTTCTTTTAGAATTTTTAATAGTACATGGGTAATACTTGGTTAAAAATATGCCAATTGTTTATTAATTTGTGCAAAAAAAAAGTGTATCCGTTAAAATATTTAGACTTAACTGTGTAACTTCAAAGGGGAAAAACTAAAAGAAATGGAACAGCAAGAAGGACTGAAAATAAAAGTTATACCAGGGCTATCCATGCAAAAGCAAAACTATCCATGCTATCAAAACAAGCTAGGAGTACCATGCTATCAGAAACAAGATATCCATGTCACCAAAAAAAGAAAGATTTCAAATGAGACTTAATAAGAGGTTTATATTAAGCAAAAGCCTCTGAGGAAGATAAAACAGAGGAAAAAATAACGAAATATTTCACAATGCATCAAACACAAGCAGGGATGCACAACCAGAGGCGGATTAAGCTAGTTGGAGGCCCCTGGCGGTAAAAGGTTTGGGGCCCCCTGGGCTGAAGAGTCGAAAATCTTAAATAGTGAAAAAATTCGCTGACCTTAAATTCTCAAAATGAATAGCTAAAAAAATTAACGGCTAAAAAAAATTAAACTTTATTTTAAAGAATTAAAAAAAAACCTTACTTAAAAGCTTAAACTTTGCTATACAACTTTACGTCTTGAATTTTCTTGGGCAAATTCATCGATTATTTTTGCAGTATCTATTTGGTCCTAAACATCTTGTTCTATATATAATATGGCCATGCTGTTCAGTTTGTCTTCTCCCATACTACTTCTTAAATAATTTTTAACGCGCTTTAAAAAGCCGAAAAAATCTCTCACCTGATGCATTTGATATCGGTATAGTTAAAAATATTTTTAAAAGTATCTCTACATTAGGGAAAGTCGAGACCATTTCTTTTGCAACTCGATAAATTTCTATTGAAGTGTTCATTGTATCTTTGATTTCTTTTAAAAATAGCAAAAACTGATCCAATTCATCGTCAAAATTAAACGATTCAATATCGTCTTTGTAAATATCCTTTAATTTTTGTACAGCTTTCTTCTTAATTTCAGGTAACATCTCGTCAAAAAATACAAAAAAAGTGTTTTATAACATTTTTATATATTCCAGCTCTTCGGAATAGTTCTGCGCTTGTTCTATCACATATGACATAGAATGAGTTGACCAAGAAATTTTCCCTATTTTCAAATTCATGACTTCTTTATAGATTCACCGAAAATAATTTTTCTCTTTCGCTGCCTGCAAGCTTGTCCAACTTCCTTTTCAAATGAGAGCCCTGATAAAGCAGTTGCTTCTTGTTCTACTTTTCCAAATTCATTCCTGAAATTTTGTATATAATTTTCTAAAGATTTCAGTAGATTAGTTCCTTTTAATAGCTCACACACAATTGATTGTAATGCTTTGCTAGTAGCACTCACCCTCTGGAGTATGGTATCCCAAATCACGGTCATTAGGGAAGTTTCATGTTTCCCCATCTATTTCAAAAGAGAAGTTGCCTCCAGTATTATTGTGATCTTCTCATTTGTATTACGGATTTCAGCCCGGGCCTCTTCTATGTGTGTATAACCAAGTCTTATAGCTCGTACGTCATCTGCTCTTGCTGACCATCGTGTATCTGAAACATTTTTCACAGATATTGCATGTTTATTCCTTTCCAGATTTTTATTTAAAATTCGCCAGCGATGGGTTGACACAGAAAAAAAAATTGAATAATTTCTGTACAAGCACAAAATCTTTAATTGCATCGCTACAACTTTCTGCTGCTAAAGATAACTCAAAACTGTTTGACAAACGCCACAATATATCACAAAAGAAATCTACAATTTTTCAACTAAATTTATATCTTAATTACATTCAAAGTTCCCTTTCTCAAAATTAAACAATCTTACTACATATTGAATAACTTTTCACACTTCTATTTTGTTTGTGAAATCATTCTTATCTACTTTATAAATTGTGTTTATCATATTTTTATTTCTGTAATACATTTTGCTACCATTTTAAATAGTTTTAAACTAGGAGCAATTAAAAAATAGAACCTATATTTTTCAACATTTATTATTGTTCTGTAAAAATAAACATTTCATTGAATGCTTTTTATAAGAAATTTCTGCTATAGTTTTGGCATTGTTGCCTTTTTTAAAGATTTTAAATATAGTTGTAGATGAATTTTGATTAACTTTATTAGAACTTTGATTAACTTTATTATTTATTTAAAGAAATTATGCATTTTTAAGTAATTATACGACTTTATGTATTTTTATAATTAGTTATACACATTTAATTATTAGATTGCATTGAATATCTTTTCAAATTATCTGGACAAAATATCTTAATCAAAAAAGTATCGCCAGCAAATCTCTCTTGAAATGGCAATAAATATAAAAAGAAAAAAAGAATTTGTGCTTTTCAAATTTAATTTTACAAAATAATAGTTCTCTTAGCAGTTTTAAAGTATATTAGAAAAATTATGTGTTTATTTCACGTTACCTCAATAAAAGAAAGAAAATTGTATTTTTAAGTAAACTTAATATACTTTCTTTCTTTGAAAATTCTTTTAACAGTTTGAAACAATTTTAATTAAATATTTAGAAATTATAGATTGGCTCATATATTACTAAACAAAATTATCGTAATACATTAGGATTACAAACAAAAAATCAATACAATAAATATAATAACGTTTTTATTTCAATTTCGATTTATTGTTAGGATTCTTTCAAGTATGGTAAATAATTAATGGATGTACTCAAAATCTCATTAATGTTTTGTATTTTAAATGAACTACTATCGCTTTTTATAACTGACTCAAGAAATTATTTTTATACGAGAGGCAAATAATATTTTTTCATTTGAATAACAATGCCAATCGAAAATGTTTTAAGATTCAAGCTACGAAAACACATTTAAATATGTTAATCATCATGAAAATATTCTCTGAAACTGATGACAGTTATTTATATTTATGTGTATAATACGAAAAATAAATAAATAAAATAGTAATGACTCGCAAATGCGACAAAATATTTTTTTTCACTTTATTTTATGCAATGATTAAAATACCTGCGCATTATATCTTAAAAATCAAAAAAGAATTTGAAAATAAAAGTATAGTTATCTTTTTTTTTGTTTAAACACGGTTCTACGATTTGTCTGTATAAGCGCAGGAAGCTAAACAAAATTGGTTCAAAAGTCAAATTGATGCAAAAAAAAAAAAAAAAAAATTCCTTACTTTTCTTCGAAAAGGGGTCTTTTTCTCAGGGTCAATTTTGTCCCATTCTTTTCATTCGTCCTTAAGCCAGATCTTGATCATGCTTTTCCTGATCCCGCTTTTGTCCAATGTGCCGAAATTCTTCTCTAACGCGCCCCCTTCCCCTTCCCCCAGAGGACCAGCGTTGAGAGCTCATTGATACTCCTTAAAAAAATAATTAACTATTGACTTGGAGGGTGACGGAAGACTTCTGGCGCTTATGGTCCTATCTTTTCTCGGAACGGGTAGCAGTTATCGAGCCCTTGCTCACCATCATTGCACATCCTGTCTTTTGGTTGTTACAGAAATAAAAGAGAACAACAGCGAACGTCACCAGCGAGAGTAACTGCAACCCCATTGGGCGAGCAGTCCCTCTCGCAAAGCAGCCATTGGCCTAGAAAAAGTCAAGATAATATACTAGCATTCTGATCCCACTTTAGCAAACGATCCAGATCTCTTCCACGTTCCTATGCTTTTATTTAAATTTCGTATCATATGTTTGATACTTTTCATGTTTTATTAATTTTTCTCATGTAGTTTTATTAAAATTCTCACACCATTAAATCAAACATGGGCAAGTTAACCAAAAGTCAAGCTATTTCACCAAAGATAGGAGATAAAAGCCCTAACGGGCTAGGTGTTCCAAATCAAAAATCCAGCTACTATAAATAAAATATAATATTCTCTTTCACTGGACCATCTCTGAAAAAAATTCAGACTAAGGACCAAGCCTTTCTGTAGCTTCTTAGTACGACATTTATTACAGTCAATCAATCAATAGACGAAGGGGTTATTGTCATTTACAGGCAAATAACATTCTGAATGGATTTTTTCCATCCTAAGTGTTATCTGTATTTCACTTCAAACGATCTTTCTGCCGATCCATTTTGAATGAGAAGTTTTTCCTACATTCAAAGATCATACCACTCCTTGTCTTCTCATTATTTTGAGTAATTTTACCAGCTTTTAAACTTTTCTTATTGCGTTTCCTGAGATTCAGAATTCACACGGAACTTATATCGTTTTAAGCCAGTGACATACTATTTTATAAACGTAAAATAGCTGGTAAAATGTTATCAATGGTCTTTTACCATTGATAACATTTTACGACTTTTTACTTACACATGTAAGGGGCCCCTGTAGCTAGGAGCTTTTATTTTTCGATGACGTAATATCGCCAGATGATATATATAAATTATATCAATGTAATGTGTGTTTTTTTATGTCCGAAAGTATTTTGCTTTACTTCATGTCAGTAAACTAATTTTTTTTAAATCTTCTACTTTCCATATGCTTGCGCCCCCCTCGTAGGGTTATCCAGTCCCCCCTCGGGGGGAGGTGCGTTCCACAGTTTGAGAAACGCTGTTCTACAGTTTTTTTTCGAAAAATTACTTTCATCTATTTCACTATTTGATTCATTCATCAATTTAGAGAAATTTCAATCTCACTTAAATATTTCGCTATTTCTATCATGCTGACTGAAATAACACTGATGCTAAATTTGCAAAATACTTCAATCCAGTGCCGGATTACTCGTTAGGAGGAGTAGGCAATTGCCTATGGGCCCCGTGCTTTTTAGGGGCCCACAAAAGCGTGTTCTATTTTCTGTTAGAGCTCCAAAAACAGGCTAAGGGGCCCCGAGAACTCGACTGCCTAAGGGCCCCCATGTCGTTTAATCTGACACAGCTTTGATCTCTTTCCCCACATTCTCAAAATACAAACACAAAAATCCAGATAACAATAAATCACGAACCTTCAAATACTAAACATTGGTAGTTGTTTATAGTCTGAGATCATTATTTTAATATAAGAATTCTAGGATCAACTTTTTAAAACTTGGAACCAAAAACGTATATTTAAGACCAAAGTTCAGGAAAACATTTAAAAAAAAAACGGATTTCAACCGCAATTACATGCAATATACGAGGGCAATACTAATTGTTATACGATTCAAATCGTTGGTAGTCATTGGGTTTGCAATATCAGAACAAGATATTTTTGTTGCACGTTGAACTTATAATTGAAGTCTATCAGCTTGGGGCCCCTGGCGGCCGCCAGCCGCTTAATCCGCCTCTGTGCACAACCTATGGCCCTCGGGCCAATTTTGGCCCGTGAAGCCTTTAAAGTTGCCCGCGAATGTGTATTGTAAAAGAAAAGTAATCTAATATGGAATTGACCTTTTTTAATTAAACAGGGAAAAATCGTATACGAAAACAGTATTACAGCGAATAATTGTTTTACAGTTGTTCATTAAATTTTTTTTTAAATTTAATACGCGGCTTTTAAATGTTTCCTTCATGGCTATCTACGAGTACGAGTTTTCGTATAGGAGAAGCTTGCGGATGTGATTATCGGAAGCCATTATTTCTTCCATCGCATGGTCTGGATGCAGAGAAGTTCGTATTCACGTGTGCGTGCAGGAACAGTCTCGAATCGAAATTAAGCTGAGCCAATCAAAAGTACCTGTCGAACCCACGTTTTTCTTCACGGTGAGCATTACCAATAATAATTTTTAACTTCTACTTAGCTGCAATGATCATTCTTTTTAAGAACCCCGTGGTTTTGCCAGTAGATCGGGAATGTTGAAATCGTTATCACAGAATGGATATAATATTTTTTTTGATTTCGCATTTTTAGTCTTATATCATTTGTTTATAAAGCCATATAAAATATTTTAGATAATGAGAGAGAGAGAAAAGAGAATTTTCAAAATTGGAAATTTCAAGATAAATACTGTTTTATATATTACAATGATATTTTCACGTACTTAATATGTAGTTGCAAGATTGCTGTGGCAAAAGAGTATAATGTAAAGTGGCACAGATGGAGCGAAATCAATGATTAGCACGAAAATTGAATGGTT
Source organism: Trichonephila clavata (assembly GCA_019973975.1). Classification (NCBI taxonomy): domain Eukaryota; kingdom Metazoa; phylum Arthropoda; class Arachnida; order Araneae; family Nephilidae; genus Trichonephila; species Trichonephila clavata. Next base: position 60,520 of record BMAO01022424.1, on the reverse strand, counting down.
ACGCTGCTAAAAGAACGCCTTGCCCATTGTGGTGTAGAACGGTTGCAGCTTCATTGCATTATTCATCGAGAGAGTTTATGTGGTAAAGAATTAAGATTTACAACCTTAATGCAGAGTGTATCTGAAGCAATTAACTTTATTCGTAGTAATGCCCTCAAACATAGGCAATTTAAAGAATTTTTAAAAGATGTTGATGATCTGCCTTTTGATATTCTTTGTTACACTGAAGTTAGATGGCTTAGCCGAGGAGTTGCACTTAAGCGTTTTATGGAAGTATTTGATGAAATTGTTACATTTCTAAGTGACTGGTAAAAATACTTGAAAATTAAAAGAAGCAAGTTTCCAGTGTGATTCGGCTTTTCTCACAGACTTAACAGGCCATTTGAATGACTTAAACACAAAGCTACAAGGAAAGAATCAATTTATTTTTCAATTGATAAATAACGTAAAGGTATTTAAACAAAATTATGTTTGTTTCAAAACCAGCTAAAAACTACAAATTTTGCTCACTTTCCCTCCTGGCAAAAAAATTTCCACACATGAATGTGCAGTATGAGGAACAAATTCAAATCTTGTGCAATGCATTTGATGATCGGTTTTTAGATTTAAAAAAGTGCCAAACAAAAATTGATGTTTTTTCTTCTCCATTTCCTGTTGATATAAATCTAGTGGATGAGAGTATGCAGTTAGCCTTAATTGATTTATAGAACTCTGAAGTTATCAAAAATCAATTCAAAGAAAAATCGATATTAGAATTTTATAAAAACTTACCCGAGGAAGTTTCGTACTTAAAGCAAAATGCAGCTGTATGCGCCACTTTCTTTGGCAGCACTTACATTTGTAAGCAAACTTTCTCACTAATGAATTGAAACAAATCAAAAATAAGAAATAGAATAGCAGATAAGAACCTTTCTTCTGTCCTACGTATCGCCACAAGTCTTAAGCCGGACCTAAAATCAATCACTTCAAATATTCAGTTCCAGCCGTCTCATTAAATTTTACAAATTTTAAGTACTAATTTTTTTCTTCAAAATTTAAATTGTTCTCTGTATAGTTAGCAAAACTTTTCCTTTGTTATATAATTTCAAACTTGCCACCATTTAAGCAGGAAATTTTTTTTTTTTTTGAGCTAAAGTATTTTAATTTTTTTGAAAGTGTTTGTGTTTCATCCATTTATAAACTGTATAATGTGTACCCGAGTAAGTAATAATTGTGATAAATGCATATTGTCATAAAACAGTGCTTTCAAGTTTATAACGTATTTGCCATCGCGTAATACTTTGGCCCTCGATATGATTCTATTAAATTTTTTGGCCCCTCATCCTAAAAAGGTTGTGCATCTCTGCACAAGACAATCAAATATAGTTGAATAACGAATCATAATAAAAGAGGTCCATCTAATTAAACAATGTGCTTTCTATTAATGCGGGAAATATATACATATTCTAATTTATGCATAATGAAAAATAAATTTCAGAATAGGAACTCGATACATTACAATTTTGATTACATCTCCGTATGTACACAGGGTGGCCATAATTAAACTGCAAGTGTTCAAGGGGTGCCTGGAAGGAAAACTATCAGGAATATTCCAGTGAAATTTGGTATCTACACGTTTTAGAACATGCGCAAGTCAAATATGCAAAGAAAAAAATCACAATTTTCACCCGATAGATGGCGCTGTGACATGTTTCAATGCTTATCGACGGCAGAAATGCAAATTCTAAGCCCCTCAAACAGTATAAAAACAAGATCACATTGAGTAATGGTCAATCATGACTCTGAATAAGAAGGAACGTGCATTGTTAGCGACGGTGTATCATGCTGTCTTACTTTTTCAGCATGTGGTTGCAGCTGTTAGTTCGCATATTGAGCACACCATGTGATAATTTCATTGAATAAATAATGGTTTAAGTGTTTTCCAAAGCGTCTTTATGGATTGTTTAATTTATGATCTTAATTTACATTAATTTGTGATTAACCGATACTGTAAAAATTCACTTACTGAAGCGAATTGTATGGAATTTTGATAAACTGTATGTTTTGTTTTATATTGTTTATATGCCTCCTAGAATGTCATTATGCTCTGTCTCTCGGTTTTGGAAGTTGTTTATACCACCGATGAGCGGTGAAATACGGTACAGTGCCAACTATCGGGTAAAAATAGCGATTTTTCTTTCTTTCTCTTTGCATATTTGATTTGCACATGTTCTAAAACGTGTAGATTCCAAATTTCACTGGAATATTTCCAGTGGTTTTCACTCCAGCACCCCTTGAACACTTGCAGTTTAACTATGGCGACCCTGTGTGTGTGTGTGTATTTATGAATGTGTATCATTATAATTTCGAAGTAATATCTGAGAGTTAACTTACAATTCATGCACACTTTTAAAATTTTCTAACTTTGAAAACATTATATGTAAAAAATGAATATATGCTATGAATTGTATGTTATTATAAATGAAGCAAAAATTTCAAGTTTTCCCACAATGCCAGCATTGAGGACTTCAGAGCCTTGACAGATTTAACATGCATCCCCGACATGGAGTCCTCAAGATTTGACACCAAGCACTCAAACAGCACCAAGACGACAGAAATGACGACACTCACAAATTCAAAAGCATTATCATTCAAACAGAAAAATATCATGTAGGTTAAGATAATATCGAAAATGATGCATTTTTCTCAACTTGCATGACATACCATGCCATGCCACGAGAGATCTTTGAGGCAAATTTCAATTTAATGTGCATCAAACTTCAGTAGTCAGCACTAAAGTTTTAGACAGCGAAATCAGAGCTCTCTATTTGCAAACATAGTTATTACGTAGTAGCAATCTTTATCAATATATATATAATTTATCACTTAAAAAATTTCTTTGGTGTTAAAAGAAACATGGAAAAATTGCATAAAAAAATAAATGGATTGAATCACAGTATGAATATTAAATGTGATACAAAAGTCGCATAAAATAAAAAATGCTGTTTCAATTAATTTCAATGATAGGCAACAAAAGCCTCAATTTCATTAAAGAATACAAACAAATGTAAGAATATTAAAAAACAAGAAAAGGAATACAGAATGCTTAAAGAATGGACAAGATGTCATATTTTAAATGTCTTTTACAGATATATTATATAATCCTGACTATAAATTCACGAAATTCTTCATATACATACAATTAAAGATATTTCCAGAAATGTTTTTGGTAATTTTTGCATAAATAAATTATTTCAAAAATAAACTTGAGCCATTTGATTTTTTAGATATAAAAATGAATATATAAATCAATCCCCTTTATTCAACTGTGTGTGTGAATATTTTATACAAATATTTTAATGTAAAGAAACACTTATCTCTTTTCAGGACTGCTAGGGTTATTTCACAGCAGATCCTAGATATATGCATTAATTTGTGAGTGAGTGTTCAATTAACATCACACAAAAAAGCAACACAAAAGGTTTTTGACAACAGACCTTGCAATTCTGAACCTCAGCCAAGAGACGAGGACAACATCCAAGGCCAACAGATGGATTACGAACCTCAACAGATTTAATATGCATCAGCCCCTCTACACAGCAGGTCTTCAAAGGCACTAGGTCTAAAACTCATAACACGCCACAAGTTTGTGACTATATCCACTAGGCTACCACAGCCACATCAGTTTGAGTCATTTATATAGCTGAAAACAAAATTATTTAAAAGATGCCTATTTTTCTATGTTTTTTAAATCAAATTTTTAAATCATTTCTTACACATAAATAAATAAGTGTCCTTTCATTCAAAAAAGTCTTAGAAACAACCATGTGACAAGTGTGTCTTAAAGCTAAGATTAAAAAACAACACATTATTCATTGCTCATTTATTGCAATAAAAATAGTTTCAAAATCTTTTTATGAAATGCAATTTTCTTGATTAATAATAATGAAATGTCGTTTAATACATATATACAAATGATATTTCTGCCAACACCTCAGAAGTCTGCAAAGATGCTCACTTTACAATAGTACACAATATGAAACACAAATATCAATGAGGTATATATACAAGTAATACATAACATCCCTAAAAAAAATGCACTTCACAATTCTTTTAGCAGATATTTTTTATTATTTATATTATTAATAATATTTAAATTTATTAGATATCTAATGGTACAGATATCTATTGTTTAAATAAACCAAGCAAAAATATGGGATAATTTGAATGGTTTGATTTTTTTAAACAAAATTACAGACTAGTACACACAAGAAAAAACAATGCAAAACATAGCAAAAAAGTCATATTTCCATTTGCAATTTTCGAAAACTCAGCACATTTGAAACACTTCAATTCCCAATTTCATATGCATTATTACATACATTTTAGACATGAAAATGAGATTCTTCGCAATCTTTATAAACATACCTCTAATGAAATATAAAAATATTTTTCATTTACTAAGTATGCTGAGCTGAAAAAACTTATTTAAAAGTTTTTAAATTGCAAAATTATTGCTATTTTATGCCGCGCTACAAATACAAATTATTAATTTAATGCAATGAGATTGAAATTACTTTTAGGAAGTATAATACTCTACAATTCTATTACAAGAGAAAAAAATTACTGAAGTAATTTTAATATGCACAGATGATTAACACACACATATGCACAAAATAGCAACAACTAAAAATCTTTTGTCCATTCTTTTTTGATGTACCGCATTATAACAAAAAAACAATAATGACAATAGTAATCTTAAATAATCATGCATTTTACAATACAGGATTATTTATATAAGCATTAAAAAAAACACATTTATAATAGTTATTCAGAAATTTAAAACTTCAAATAAACCAATTTTTCTAGGGCATTTTCTATCAATTTTAACATAAGCATATAAGATAAAATATTAGCAACAAAAGTAGTATTTTACAAAAAATAAAATACGGCTCTCTACTTTATTATATATATTTAAAAAAAAAAAAAAGAGAGTTTTGACAATAATATTCTATTCATATTTTATAAAACTATTAAATGTTCTAATTTTCTTCCCCTGAAATTAAACTGATATTTAATTTTATGTGTTAAAGGGGGGGGGGATAAAATATTTTTTACAATTTTGAAGACTAGTATGAAATGTGGGTACATGTTGTAATAAACTTATTTTACATGTACCAAGATTGTGAGAAGTTAAAACATGTACCAAGTTTGGCCCTGTTCTATACTAAACAAGGTCAGTCATATATACCACAAATATGCCTAAACTGATTAAATACTACCAAAAAAAAAATAGTTCACGTTCAAACAAATGTGAATGCAAGATGTTGCAAAAAAACCTGAATATACTTCAAAAATTAAAGTAGATTTTTATAATTTAGATAAAGGCAAAATTTTATGAAGGCTATCTTCGCCAAATCTGCGAGAGCTTAAACAAGACATGGAGACCATTTTCAGACAGAAAAATGTGTTTTCACAAAAATTTGCAATGTTATAATTTGTACATGTTCGCAATATGAAGTTTTTAAAATATCAAAATATTCCACAGATATGTTTCATGTTTTTATCTGACATGTACAAGAATAGCTCATGTTGCATTACTCTATAGGAGGAAAAAAATGTGAAACATGTTTTAGCCTTTCAGTCTGTAAAAGAAAGAAATCTTAACATTAAAAGTGACCTTCATGGAACCCCTAGACAAAACGCTGAGGACCCCGAGATCCACAGACCACAGTTTTAGAACCGCTACTCTACAGGATAGTGTAGCCAGAATATATTAATATTGAAGTACTTTTATATCTGGGAAAAAATATTCCAAATTCAAATCCTATTCTTTAACATTCAGCGAAGACAGCCTTAAATGAACATGGTACATTAAAAGGTCCAAAAAAAACGTTCTGCCATGAAATTCACAGAGAGTTACATTTAAAGGGACAAATTTAAACTTACCTTGAAAATCTAATTATATTAAATAGAACAAATCAGCAAATAAGAAAAAGAAATCGATATATTTTTGGATAGACATCTAAAAACAATAAAATCAATGTATGAAAAACTATACATGAAACAAAAAACACATTTTAAGGACTGAAATATTAGCATAAAGTTTAAAGAAATGTTTACAGGAATATGAATGGTAGAAATAACTTTACTTTAAAACAAAACACTTCTTTACTAGCAAACCACAGAACTGAAATTAACGGTTTAAAGTTCCATGCTAGTAAAGAAGTTAGAAAAACTTGGAATTGCTTACATGAGAGGGGGGGGGGATACAAGATGAGACGAATTTAAAACTTATATAATTACCGTAAAATTCGGCATATAACACGCACTTTGAAACCAAAAAATGAGATCAAAATTTACACGCGTTATATGTAGGGTACAAAAATAATAGCTCTAAAAATAAAAAGGAGATAAGCATTAAAAATTATTACTCTACATATATCGAAATATGTTTAATTAAAAGAAATGACATTCTGTATGAACTTAAATGATTGCAGTTCTAAAAGTATATTATATTTTTTTTCAAAAGCTTAGGATAATACCTAAAACAAATCATTTAAAAACATAAAAGAATTGCTCAAGTTCATTTTAGGTTTCTTCATTAAAAGAGGGTGCGTGTGATACAGCGAATATACCTAAAAATTAAAAATTAGACCTCAATAGTATAGGTGCGCATTACACAACTGTGCACGTTATACGCCGGATTTTACAGTATTTAAATTTGGCGACAGTACTTGGTTCTATTATTAAGATAATACAACTTTGGAACTTAAGAAAGCACTTTTAAAGTCAATAAAGCATAAATGGATGCTCAATTTAAAGTCTAATGAATATGATTTAAAACAAAATATATAACAATGCGTATTAATTTATTAACACAAAAAGTTCATGTTATTCAAAACTAGCATATTGTGGCATTGCAGAGATTCAAATATGGTCAAACAGAAAATAAAACATAAATAGATAGTGCAAAGTAATGATCACACGTCCAAAAAAAAAAAATACTAACTATAGAAGTAATATATACTATATTACAATAAAAGTTAAAGTGGCACCGGTTATAATTCAATACCAATAAACTATGCAAAATATTTGTAATACCAAAATAATTTTCAAAAAGAACATCAACTACATAAATTCAATAAGATTTACAACTGAGAAGTGGTTCATATTTTGATGACTATAAGAAAACTTCTATGCAACCAATAAAAAAAGACTAGCTGATAAATAAGAACTAATTCTAAATATGTATTTAAAACAATAAGTAATAAAATTTATTTTATAATAGAAAATAATCTATTGTAGGTTTTATGTATGTGCGTGTAAGGACAGCACTATTAAGATTAATTAAAACTTTGAATAATGGAGTATAAATCTAAACATCAAACAGACTTATAAGCTATGCAGTTTTGGCGACAAATAGCTGAATTAGATACTTTTGGGACAAGTTTCTAAAAAATAAAAATGTTACACGATTCATTTATATCCATTACAAAACAACTAATTTAACACAGTGATTTGCAGACTTCTGTTCTACAGGTGTACATTCTCATTATGCCTGCACAGATGAATATAAAAATTCCACTTTTCCAAGCTATACTACATCATAAGGCATAATTTCAATACAAGTCAATGTTTCACTTCATTTAAATGCATTATTCCCTATGTATGCAGAAATATCTTTTTTGCTATACCAATAAAAACATTTGCTGACAGGAAACAAACTGCTTGCGCAAATTGTTTTCTTTTTCAAATCTTCAAAACAGCTTTCTAGCAGAAATATCCATGCATTAAAAGAGTCATAATAAATTAATTTGCTGTGTCATAGAACTTGTATTGCTTGAGAACTTGTATTGCTTTTTAAAGATCCAGTGACACAGCTCTGTCTGATAAAATCACAGTATAATTCATTGTATAAAGTTAATTAAAACTGTTCACTAGTTTTTCAAAAAACTGTGAACTATACAGTAATCCAATGAAGGATTCTTTGTTCCTATACTGTTCAGTTCGATTCATCAGGCAAAAGATTTGCTGCAAGAATGCGACCATTTTGTAGATTCTGTAAAAAAATTCAAATTTTTATAATACACACCAAAAATGAATTTTTATCTAAAAAATATAAATATTTTTAAAATACTTCCTTCCAAAATTCAACACACAAAAACATTTGCTCCAATTGCTTTTTTAAAAAAAAAAAGATAGATAACAGTAATTGTAACCAATTTTAAATCTAAATACAATCTATTACATATTTAGTTATATACTTGCTTTAGCTACTAATAAATTATACTTAACTACTTTTTGAATTCCAGCTTTCACCAACAATTAACTTAATTTTCAAAAAAGTTACAAGTCTCATCAACTTCTTTTATAATTCATATATTGGATTAAAATTCATACCAAAAACTAAGTAATTTCTAATCAACCACTGATGTAAGTAAAATATGTGTAAGTACCGTATTTATTCAAAAAAAAGCTGCACTATTTTCCAGTGTTAATGCTACTGAAAATCAAGTGCCGCTTAGAATCAAAGGTAAAAAAATACAGTGAATGGGGAAATTGAGTTCCCACCCTTTCAAAAGCAAAGATGTAACCATGCATTCTGGCCACTTGCATCGTTGACTCATCACAGCCTATCCTGAATTTCACTGTCTGCTCTGATTTAGAAAGGTTTTTTTAATACACTTGCTTTCAATCATCTATAAACATCATGGATATCGGTAATGGCATCAAGACTATGAAAAGACGCAAGTGTGAAAAGAAAGACTATTTTGCATGCAGAAAAAAATAACAAAGTAAACGGACAGAAAATTTTATACGGATTAAACAAATATACACTGATGGCATAAGCAACATGATATAATTTTCTCCTGTAAATCTTCAACAAGGTCTTTCACAGGACCAAAAGAATGGAAAACATCCTGAAGTAGATAATAGTGTGGCTCAGTTTGTACGTGATGTTCATTCTAAAGAATTGCCAGTTACAATACAAATGCTGCAATGCAAGGCAAAAGAGGGCTTTTTGTTAATTTAGAATTGAGAATTTTAAAGCATCAAGAGGTTAGTGTGAAAAATTTAAGAAAAATGAAGGATTTTCTTTGAAACAGATTTGGAATGTGAATCGATGACAACATTTATTCTCAAATACATGTTAAGAATTTGGGATACGGCTTAAATTTGAATAAGTATGGTAGTTATGTATAAAGTAATTATGCAAAATCAGGAATTCAAAAAGAAAATTATGAAGAATTTTATGACATTTAATTATCTTGAAAACTTTCTTTTTTCAGTTAGGTTTTCTACTACCTATATTTTTGAATTAAACAATTTTTCCAGTAAAGTTATTTGCACTTGCTAAGGTCCCAATACAGGAACAATACCAAAAAAATCATACAAGATTGCCAAGTGTAGGTGAGTTGGATTTTTTTTTTTTTTTTTTTTTTTGGCATAAGAGCCAACTGCGGCTATGCTGCACCAAGCAATTGTTTATGTTAAAGAGTTTAAAAAAATAGAATACTTGCCTTTTTTTTTAAAAAAAAAAAGTAAGTTTTGATGGGGATGTTCCCTTACCAGGTCAGACGTACAGAGGAAAAGGTGGGCATAGTGAAACTATGATGAAATGCCAGGTACACTTAAGCTAAATATGTTATATAGTACATATAACATGGAAAGATCAGCACTCGGTACTTTCATTAAAAAGTATGTGCCTGTGAGTAAAATGGTTAAGTGTAATTGGGTGAGAGAGTAAGTTTATTAATGCACACACTAAAGCAATGTGAAGGCTATTGGACTAATTTTGAACCCTAATCAAGTGATGAGAATGGAAAGATGCCACCCCACTCTCCTAACTCGCACATCCCACCAACATGAGGACTTTGTGTCACAACAGATTTAATACACATCAGCCTCTCAACATGACAGGTCTTCAGTGGCATCAAAACTCAAACCAGGGACTCAATGATGCCAGCTACAAGTTCGTGACCGTGACCACTAGACTACCACAGTCACCAAAGTATGAGCAACAAAAGTCAATTTCATCATTTGGCATGTGTTTTACATGTTATTAAAATTTGAATTAATCTTTCAAAATTTTATGGTAAGAATTTGTTTTTAAAATCCATTAATATATTTTTAGCGACCAAAACTTTATGCAGAATTTATTTTTCCTATAACTTTTACATGTATACAAAATCTATACATCTCATGATAATTTAAAAGTTAAGAAAAGTTATATCCAAATAAAAATAATTAATAAGAAAGCTTATAACACTCCTAGAGTAATATGAAGAAAATTTCTTTTAAGTAAAGCTTTTGAGTAAATCAAACATTCTTTTCAAAAGAAAATTCTTGAAAGAAAATTGAAATTTTTACAATAAAGATTTTGATAAGAAAATTACTATAGAACAGGGTCCTTTTTTTGTACTGGTTCAATTTATACTAATATACTATACTGATTTAAATTTAAAGGCAAGTATGTAGTAATATACGAGAAAGTAATAGCTTTACAAAAAAGATGCTTTTATTAAAACAGAAATTAACTTTTAGATTATGTTTATTAAAAAATTATTACACATTTAGAAGTTAAAATTTTAAAAAATATAAGCAGAAAATAACTTTTACAAGACATCTTTGAATGCTTAAGAGAGATCATCATTAGGAACTTCATTTTCATTCATTACTTTTAGCATGCACGGAAATAAATTTAATAATGTAAAATTTAACAGAAACAATTTTTGTTGGGTCTGTTACCTCAGCATTTCTTGAAACTTCTTCATGAATATTGGGAATTTGTTTTTATTACATTATCACTAGAAATAGCATAAAAATTAAGGATACTATTAAAAGAAATCTTATTTTTATTTAAATGCTGTACCATTTCATTATTTTTATAACCAACTAGAACATTCATCACTTTCAGATTTCCTCTAATTTAATAATTTATGTTAATTGTGTTAATTTTTTTCCCAGCAGATCACTTTAAAAGTGAACATAATGAAGCCTTTATGAAATTTATGTACATTATCCTGAAATGCAAGGAGCCTTTTAGCTTTTGTGTTAATACTGTCCAACAAAATTTATAGTACAAACTTTTTTTTTGGCACTACTTTTTTCTCCTGTGGAATTTCCAATCAAATTTAATAATTCCAAAAAATGATATTCAGTGGGATCAAAGTGACCATAATAGGGACTAATTTAAAATTTATACCATTACTATCATCAAACACTGCAGAAGAAAGGATCTTGTTTCACACATTTAATCATATACCATATTTACTCGAATCTAAGCCGCCATTGATTCCAAGCCCATCCAAATTCTCAAAAAGTTTTTATGAAAAAAGGTTGTCATTGATTCTAAACCACACCTCCAATTCTCTACACATTTTTAAGATAAAACAGAAAATTGAGTAAAAAGTTCATCAATATCCAATACTTAAATTTTTTTTTTACAGAGAAATAATAAAAAGTTAATTTATTTCATCAGTATTAAAATCTTTTAAATACATAACTCAACTTATAATTACTGTAACTGTCAGAATCATGTTTCGAAAATGATTCGTCGCTCCATTGTCAAAGCAGACTTCAGTATTAGTGGCGGCGGCATTTTCCCACATAGTGTTGTCTTCCATGCCATACAATGCATGTTTTATGCAACATTTTTTAAAAGAATGAATGATGGAAGAATGTAAAAGAATCATTAAAGACTATTAAACCTTTACAAGTAAAAATTATATCACTTCCTTAATACCATCGACATATATTTGTTTCATCCAAGTCAAGTTCAGTGGTCAATGCTCTGTTTCAGTTTCTTTCTGCATACAAAATTGCCTCCCTCTTCACACTAGCAACATAGTGAACTCGCCTTGATGCTATTACAGATACCTTTGATGTTAGATGATTAAAATAATGCAGACACAAAGAAATTTCCTTAATATGAGCAAACACAATGATGTTTAGGATAGACAGAATACTTGAGAGAAACTGCAGAATATGATAAAAAAATCCATGCAAATCGCCAGAATGGATGGTTCCATTTTTCCTCCTGAAAGGGCGAAAACTCAATTTCCCCTTCCAACAAATGTTCTGTCTACGATTCAAAGCTGCACCTGATTTTCAGTAGCATTAATACTGGAAAAATAGTGCAGCTTAGATTCAAGTAAATACTGTACTTTGACTAAAAGTTAGTTCAGAGTAAAGGTTTGAATCCATACTGTTTGGCTCAGCTGCAGTCAAAAGGATTATATTCTACAACAAAAAATGTAAACAGTACATCAGCTTTGATTACATGTCACTGATCATCCTTGAAAAAAATGATGTAATTTTGAGCAACTGCTATTTGATTTATCATTTGTGATAAGGCTTGGAGGTTTGACATGACAGTTTATTCCTTTACACAAATATAAAACAAATTCTAGTAAAGAAAAGACTTAAGAATCCAGAGAAAAGTTTTATTTTCAGTAACAAAGTAGAAAATACTTTGGGACATTGACAGTATATGATCAGCATACTGAATAGGTTATTAATTAACTGTTTTGTGTATTTAATCTGCACCGAAAAAAATTCACTTCAAATATGTGCATTCATCTATTTTTGCAATTATCCAGAGAAATACTTAAAATTTCAGTTTAGATATAAAATAAATCTAAAATGTAACTAATGCAGAGAAAATGAATTTAAAATAACATTCTCCAAATTATCAAAAATATTAAATACACAGGAATAGTAATATATAAATTAATACATGAACATCAGAAATAAAATTATTATTTATGTTATACATATTTTTTCAATCAAATTAAAAATTTATATTTTGAATAATATTGATCTGAAAACAGTTTCAAAATTATATTCTTTCAAATATATAGATTTCATTTACACATAAGTTTTTAAGTTACATATTGTAACACACAAATGATGTGAAAATTATATATAACCAAACTTTCTTCACAAAAGATAAATTTTTAAGTATACAAAAATTATAAATTTATTTGAATGCCATACCTTTCCATCAACTTTCAAAGACTTCTTTCCATTTTCTGCTTCCCATATTTCTATTTTGACTTCAGTGGCACCTTTATAATTGTTCCACTACATGTGAAAAATTTAGATTATAACACCCATATAAGTAACACTTGCTTCTTATGGAAATATTTTATTCTTTGAAATTTAGTTACCTTAATATTAAAGTATGACCATAAATTTATTAACACAATACATAACGCTAACATAATGCAAAGTAATTATAAAAAAAAAATACCACTATGTCAGTCCCAAGCAACTTATATAATTTGCTTAGCATGAAAATTTTGACAGAAGTATTTTAAGGTATGACAACGAATGATGTGAGAAACAACAGTACAATTCACACAATTATTGCTATGAACAATAGTAACACCTACATTATTGGAACATTATCTAAAATGATACTGGAATAGTACTAGCAGAAGGAAAAATTCCAGAGCTAGACAAGGACCAAGAAAATGAAAAAGCAACCAATAAGAGGACAGAGGTAAATGAAAAGCTAAACATTTCTTGTTTATAAATTTTCTACCAACACATCTTCATATATCATAACATTTTGGATGCAGCAAACATAAAGCAGAATTGAAGTATATATAATTGCAAAAGGAATCTGATTAATTGTGTTATTTTTCAAATCAAATACGCATTTACACTGAGCATAGTCTGATAAAAACTAAGCTTATTGATTTTCAGATAACAAAGGTCAAATATTGAGAAATTGGGGGAAAGTGACCTTGGTAGCCTCAAAAATACAAGAATGACAGCAGAAGATAATTTTATGATTTAAATGTTGTAAGTTTTCTGTCAAATATTTTTTAACACATGTAGAGCAAATACTATCTTGAATCTGTACAACATTGGAATATTTCATTGCTGCAAAAGCTCTAAGTATTTTCATAGTTAACCATTCATAACCATGCTCATAGATATTTAATAATATCTTCAAAAATGCAAGAGCCGTGGAAGAAAAAGAAGTATTCCTATTGTCAGGGTCACGCAGTGAATTTATTATATTACTCATTGATGACGTAATGATGTAATGGTTTAAACGAGCTGCTTGTGTATCTTGTCTTTGGCAAGGAGCCAAAGAATGTAGTAGATAGATTTCTCTCGAATAAAATGGTGAATTGATGTTGCTCTGATGAGTTTAGTTTTTCTTTAGTATGAACAGGGTTCACGGCTGACATTTGTGCGAGAAAACCGAAATGGATTTCGAATCGTTTCGAAGATTAAGGATTTAAAACTGTTTTGAAGATTGAGGATTTCGAATTGGTTCAAGAATAAGAATTGCGAACTGTTGTGAAGCTTGGCGACATCGAAACTGTTTTGAAGATTGTGAATTCCAGTTATATCCAACGGTTGGTAAATGGCGTTTTTAGAAGAGCTTTGAAGGTAGATTTGAAGTGTTTGGCGGAAGAATTAGGAGAAACTGTGTAACGGAAGAAATGAAAGTTTCTGCTTTAAAAAATATGATATTAGCAAGTGAAGAGTATGAAGAGGCGTTCGCGAAAGAATTACTGCACAGAATAGTAAGTGAAAGAGAAGCAATAAAGTGCCAAGAAAGAGAAAATGAAATAAACATCAAGAAAGAGAAGATGAAATAAAGCGTCAAGAAAGAGAAGGTGAAATAAAGCGTCAAGAAAGAGAATATGAATTAGAAAAGTTGAGGATAGAAGCTTCGATAAGGAATAATGGTTTTAGGAGAGAGATGGACTCTCAGAATGAAGGAATACAAGAACACGTACAGTTGGATTGCAAAAATTAATGCGTACTTTTGACCTAAAGAAGGTGATATAAGTTTTTACTTAATACTGTTTGAAAGACAAGCACGAAGAGTTCATATTAAGAAGAAGACTGGGTTACGAATCTTGTTGGACTATTGCGTTAGAAATGGCGAATTTGATTGCCAGGGAACCTGAGGAAAAGGCAAATGACTATGAGCATATAAAAAGTATGTTATTAAAAAGATTTAAATTGAGCCCAGAAGCATTTAAAATAAAATTTAAGAGGCATTGTAAATCGACCGAGTACACTTGGCGAGATTTTGGATTTGAGTTGGCGAACTATTTTAATGAGTGGATTTCGGACTAAATATCTACGATTTTGACAGTCTGAACAACTTGTCATTGTAGAACAGATGAAGGAACAAGTATCCAGGATATACAACAACATTTTATTGATGATTGGGGTAGATTGTTACAGTTGACGATCTTGCTGAGAAGTTAGATGATTATGAAACGGAGGCAATATAATCAGGCCACTAAGCTACTTCGTCTCAACCGTATAGGAATTCCTATCGGGAAAAGCCTGCCACGTTCAATAGAAGATGTCATACATTGAGTGAAGGATATAGACAAGAATCTAACAACCGCAGTGAATACGATAAGCGAAATTCTTTCCAAAAACCAGTTACATGTTTCAATTGTGGACGAGTAGGACATTTTGCGAGATTTTGCAGGGATAAGAAAGATGGGAGAGAAAAGACGAGGTAAAGTTGCTGAGGTAAAGGTATCTGAAGTGCAAGTGGCAGAAGTCAAAGTAGTTGAGGATGAAAGCAAAGTAGTCACAGCGAGATTCATGGCGAAGTTTTAATGGAAAATAAGAAATGCAGCGGCAGTTCATTTAAAAATGTCTGATCTTAAAATAGTAAAAATTTCTTATGGTGGA